>CAUYLG010032090.1:0-176531 GCA_963573385.1 Cacajao melanocephalus
TTAGTCTGTGTGCATTGCTATAAAGGAATAGGTAATTTTTAGGAGACTAGGTAACTTATAAAGAAAAATAAAGATTTATTTTGGCTCATGGTACTACAAGCCATACAGGAAGCATGACATCAGCACCTGCTTCTGGTGAAGGCTTGGAAGCTTACAATTATGGTGGAAGGTGAAAACAGGAGCAGTTGTCTAATGGCAGAAGGAGGTATAAAAGAGGGTAGTGGAAGGAGGTGCCACTCACCCAAACAATCAGATCTCATGAGTACTCACTCACTATTGCAAGGATAGTACCAAGCCATGAGGAATCCACTCTGCGACCAAAACACTTTCTATCAGGCCCCACCTCAAACACTGGGGATTATAATTCAACATGAGATTTGGCAGTGACATATATTCAAACTCTATATAAAAAATACCTCAATAGTGGCCCACAGGGCCCAAAATTCTGTTACAATCATTCTTTTGGATTATCATTAGTTTGTCACATCAGGCGAGACAAGGAAATAAACTGCTATTATGTGAATTGCTTTACCATAATTAAGAAAAATGGACATTAAATAGAAGAAAGTCCAGTTCTGATGGGGAAGGAAGCAGCAAAAAAAGTCCTAGAAGGCAGAGACAGCAAAAGTAGTGGGGTTGGTTACAGGAACCCATGGAAACAGTGCCTGGAACTGGGCGTATTAGTTACAGTTCTCCAGCAAAACAGAACCAATAGGATCAATAGAAATGTTTGAGAGTGGATTTATTACGGAAACTGCCTCACACAAATACGGAGGCTCACACAAATACGGAGTCCCGCCATATGCTGTCTGCAAGCTGGTGAGCAAAGGAAGCTGATAGCATGGCTCAGTCCAAGTTCAAAGTCCAAGAGATCGGGGAGCCAGTGGCGCAAGTTTTAGGTCCAAAGGCCAGAGAACCCAGAGTTCTGATGTCCAAGGGTAAGAGAAGATGAGTGTCCCAGCTCCAGAAGACAGGGAAATTCATCTTTCTTCTGACCTGATTGTTCGATCCAGGCACTGAACCAACTGTTTGGTGCCTGCCCATGTTGGGTAAGGGTTGATCCTCCTTACTCAGTCTGCTGATTCTAATGCCTCTTTTCTGCCAACACCCCCACAGACATACCCAGAAAGAATGCTTTACCAACTATCTGGGTGTCTGAATCCATTCAAGTTGATACCTAAAATTAACCATCACACTGGAGTTGCTAGAGCAAGAGGGAACGCTCAGCAGGAGGAGATGAGAAAAAAATCCAAGATATGCCCTGCATCCACCACAGTGCTATATCTGCCTAGGCTTGGCTACTGAAAGCAATGTAATTATAGTTTTCTAACTCAGGTTTGATTTTTCCCTATTGAGAGCCACCCCAAGGATTCTTGTTATGGAACAGTGGCAACAATGCAATAAGACATCCTTTCTTATCCAATTCCTTTGGCAAGAGAGAGATTGATGGATAACAATGCAAGCATCTTCCTGGCACAGATGGACAAGGCATTTTGCTTGGGGCAGCCCAGGCTTAGCACATTGAAGACCGTTCCAAGAACCACATCAGAAATGCTTTAGGGAATGAAAGACTTGGCCGGGAAATAGCAACAGGAACTAAATATGGACTGGCTGACTAATCATCTCTGAAAGGGGAACCAAGCAGTGTTGTGATGATCTTGTGGGCAAAATGCTGTAGGGAATTTGCCTGGGTTGTAAGGGACAAGATGAAGCAAATGTAAGCTGAAGGACTATCCAGGAAGAATACCTCACACCAATGGATTTGCAGGGGACTGACTCCCTCTTTCTTCTACTCTTCTTTAGATGTTATACAGTCCTCATCTTTGTTGTGTATGCAATTCTAGTGTAAGGAATCCAAGAAGACAACTTAAAAATTGCCTGAAGAAAGACCACATGGCGTGTGCTAACTTAAGCAGATGATGTGAATAGCAACACCTAGGCCTCCTTCAACTTTATGCACTTGATAGACAAACCCCATTTGGAGGTCTTTTTTTATAAATTCTGGGGTCTGTAGGGAAGAGACATGCCTTTTTCCTCATTTTGCCTTTGCTTGCTGAGATAAGAATAGTTAAAAAAAAAAAAGTGGACATCTTTAGCTTTATTTTCAAGTCCGAGAAAAAGTTCAGTGGGTTAAAGAGACTTCAGTGGCTCTTTAACCTCGATAAGAAATTATTATCAAGATGATACTTTTAAGTTAATTTAAAAAAATTTTTTAATGGATTTGAGTTGACAATGGATAATGTCTTTAAAATGAAAACACAAACTTTGTGATTGTTTTAGTTTGGGCTGTTATAACAAAGTACCATAGACTATGTCAAGTTTTAATAATGATATTCAGAAAAGATGATTAAGTATAGAGTTTATTTGACCCCAAAGCTTGAAGATGGCCACCTGGAAGCATAGATTCAAGTTGTTGTGAATATATACTCTGATTAGCAGCAGTTACAAGTGGATTTTTCAAGGAAAAAAGAAGAGGCAGTTCCTCCATTATTCATGAATAATTTACGTTAAAATAACCTAAGCTATTGATTGGCTCTGCATCGTTCTTTATATCACAGATTCCAGGAACATGAAGAGAATGGGTGAAGCAGCCATACGGGGGCAAAGAGACCTTTAGACAGTCACCCCTGGTCATGAATGTGACCCCTCCTACTAAAGTCCTATGTTCACATCTTTCTGGGCCTGATAAGTTTTGCATGCTTTACAGAGCCCAGGCTGTTTTATTTATTTATTTTTTCTTGACTGAGTGGCTTATAAACAGCAGAAATTTATTTCTCACAATTCTGCAGGCTAGAAGTCCAAGATCAGGCGGCTAGCATGACCAGGTTCTAGTAAAGGCTGTCTTTCAGGTTGTAGATTACCACCTTCTTTTTGTGCCCTCACATAGCTGGAAGAAAGTGAGCTAGCTCTCTAGCCTCTTCTTATAAAGGCACTAATTCCATTTATGAGGACTCCACCCTCATGACCTAATCACCTCCCAAAGGCCTCACCTCCAAATATCATCACATTGGAGATTAGATTTTAACGTATCAGGCAGTTTGGGGTGGCTCATGCCTGTAATGCTAGCCCTTTGGGAAGCCAAGTCAGGAGGATCACTTGAGCCCAGGAGTTTCAGGCTGCAGTGAGTCATGATTGTGCCACTGCACTCCAGCCTGGGCAGCAGAGTGAGACCCTGTCTCTAAAAAAAAATTTTTTTAAGATTTTAATGTATGAAATTTGATGGGACATAAACATTCAGTACACATGAGTGATCCCACCCACAGATTCTCTGAGACACTTTGGGGACCACTTGCAGAATACTGTGACCTTAACAGGTCTGTTGCCTGAGCTGTGGCAAGTCAGTACACTGACACCGAGGTTGTAGCAAAGAGAGTTTAAACATTGTAGGACAGCAAAATGAAGAGATGGTGGGAAACTTCAAATCCTCCTCCCCAGAGAGTTTGGGGCTAGGGATTTTAAGGGGTTTGTAATGGGTTGAGGTGTGGGGATTGTTGATTAATCAAAGAATGTAGGGTGAAGTCATGGGACAAGGAAGTGGTGAAACCTTACATTTTATACTGATTTGGTTTTTCTGTGATGGTCTTTAAATTGATTGGTGTCTGCTGCTCCACTGGAATTCAGAGTCTGAAAAACATCTTAAGCAATTTTTAAACAAGTCTTTCATTCTAGCATCAGTGATCTTATCTATAAGAATGACAGAGTAGGTAGTTAGGCGAACAAGAGCAGGGCAATTCGCCGGAAATGTCAGGCAACCATCAAGTGATAAACATTTGTTAAATTGTTTCTCTATAATAATAATTGGTTGTAGCTGGTGCCAAGGAAAGGCAGTCTCCCAATAGACAGAAAACACCTGAAGGTGGTGATCAGCAGCTTCCCAATAAGATCTCAGGAGTTGGTGAATGGGCTCAAGCATGTGCGCTAAGAGGCAAAATGGCAGAGTTTAACCAGTGTAGGACCATCCCCTAGGAAGACTCGACTGGTAAAGGGAAAACGCCTCAAGTGAGCATGTGCACAACTTCAGTAAACACACTGGCATATGGCCCCTCCCAAGTGCCGGCAGGACACTGTGCATGTGGACAGCTCACCCCAAGGAAAAATTAAGGGAGAAGAAATGCAAACCCCAGAACCATGCCAATGTATAAAACCCCAGGTCAAGGGTCAGACGGCGCCCTTGGATTTCTCAAGTGGCCTACTTGGCCCTCTTCCAAGTGTACTTCCTTTTGTTCTTACTCTTGTTAGATATAGTGAATCCCAAGCTTCTCTTCAAAGAAGCAGTATGTCAGTATGTTCAGCTCTCTTAATGTTGAAAAAACACGCGCTTTGAATGAAGAGACCTTTCAAACAGGCTTTGTGCGATTAACATAGCTGTTTATTCACCTGGGTGCAGGTGGGCTAAGGCCGAAAAGGGCATTAGCAAAAGGCAGTGGGATAGGAGTTGGTTTTATAGGTTTGGGTAGTTTTTGTGGGGGACGCGGGTGTTGCAGAGTAAGTTCAGTTACAGTGGCGTAGGGTAGGGGCAAGGTAGTGTACATGACCACAAGTTTAGTTACAATGGCAGGGTTGGGTGAGGGGTATTTACATTATCATAAGAACAGTTAAGATGGCACGGTTGAGTGAGGGACTTGTCCGGGGAAGCTCCACTGCCTGGTGATTAGGGACGATGGCGAATGCAGGCGGTGGGTGGGAGACATTAGCCGAGGCAAGCAGGACTTCAGACTTTCAGGCTCCAGGCTTGTATATGGAGACCTGACACTTATTCTTTAATTTTCTATTTTAAAGTTTAACCTCCTTGTAGTTCCAGTAAATAACCTTCTCCACTGGTTCTAATCAGTAGTTCACATCTGTTCCCCTGGCCTCCAGCTCTGTCCTAACTCATCCCAGTCACCTGTTTCGGTCACCTGCTCCGGTCACCTGCTCCGGTCACCTTCTTTGATCTAGGTCATCCCTGGCTACCTGCTCTGACCCGCTCATAACCATCCTTCCTGCCAAACCACCCACCCTGCCACTCCAGCTCGGACTCCTGCTCTCTTTAAAATAGCCAATTGGGATTGGTCTAGCTTGTGCGATCTAACCCTAGCCAATAGGGGAATGACACAGCAGTAGGGGTGACCCCCGTCAGGCATAAGTACCCTCCCTCTACTTGTCCAGGTGTGCGCTCCCCACTGTTCCATCTGTGAGCCACACCCTTCCATAAGAAGGAAATTGCCTTGCCAAGGACAGTTATATTTGAGTGCTACTTCTTTTTCGGCATTGAAAATTCTACTTATAACACTGTAATAGTTTTTAATAAACTTACACTCCTGCCAAACACTTGCCTTGGTATGACTCTGCATTATGCCCCTCAGCAGAATACTTTCCCCTGGAGAAGGCAAGAATCGAGTTGCCGCAGACCCAGATGGATTCTCCACTGCTAACAGGAACAATGGAAATGTAAATCAATTCTTAAACTAAAGCCTTATGATTTTAACATCAAATCCCATCTATACAAACAATAGGGGATGTAAATTGTCAGAATCTCGTGCTACATGATTTTCAGTTATAAGGAAGTAGGCCTGAGTGCAGTCTGATTGATGTTTAATTATACTTTTTTCAGAAGCTGACATGTAATTCTCGTGAACTCTGTGACCATAATTTCAATACTGCCCTGGCCAGTGGGCAAGGGTGATTCCCAGATCTGTTGCAAATATCCAGGAATTAACTTTTGCTTTAAACAGTTTTTTGTTTGTTTAAGTTTCATGTGACTGGTTCTGAGTAACAATGCTCTCTTCATTTATTTGGCTTTTACAAAGCAAGGCTGTGACAAATAGGCCTGTGACTTAGGCCTTACTGGATGGGGGACAAGTGTCTTAGATTTTTAGCTCTGGGGCAAAAGTGAGTTTAGGGTCCAAAGGACATCTTTTGGCCTCTGAAGGTTTGCTGATAATCCAGTGATAAAAGGGAGATTAATGGGAGAAAAGGCATACAAATCTCTTAACATGTACAGGAATCTTACAAAATATAAGATCTCAAAGAAATGACCAGATGGCTGATGCTTTTATACCACCTTGAAGTTATAAAAAGAATGGGAGCTTGGAGTAGGGCCAAAAACATGTTATCATTGGTAAATCAGGTGATAGTGGCAAGACAGGTCATCAGAAGGAGAAGAGGGGGCCTGGCTAGCACAGGTGGCCTTGTTATATAGGTTAAAACATACAGGTAGCAACCCTCTAAGAGAATAGATGGTAAATGTTTCTTTCAGACCTTTAAAGGTGTCTGACTTTGTTTAATCTTGCCTAGATCTGGACAAGGAAGGGCCTCTGAAGAAGCCTGGCTGAATCAATGTGGATTCACTCTACAGATGCAAATCTCCCCCAAAAAGACAGCTTTTCAGTTATTCTTGTATTTTCAGCCCTTCTGAATAGCCATCTTAAAATACACCAAAGAAGTATATTTTGGGGTAAAATATTTTGGTTTCCTTCAAAAGAATGGGAAGTGAGATGGAAGGTGTAGGAGAGAAAAATGTAGAGCTAGGAGCAGAATGGAGCCATAAACCTTCCTGGCAGTGGCCTTGAAGCTGCAGGACTGCTGGGCTTTCAAAAGGGAAGTTATTTATGGGAAGCACCCCTGCAGCCTGGTCCTGAAGAAACAGCCTCATCCCATTACTCCCTGGAAGTGGTTGTAAACATTTACGGATCCTGAGCACTTTGAGGGCACGCGGGCAGTGTTTTCAGAAGCAGATTGTTCACTTGCCAGCACACCGCAGGCCACTCATAAACACTGTCTCCTTGGAAAACGTGCTAACTTCTATTTCATATCCCTCCCACCTCCCTTTGACTTTAGGGACTAGAGTTTCAATGATTGCCAACTCCTCCTTCCAGGGGTGATACATATCAAGAGGGATAGAGAGCTGCCCTGGGATGATAGGCTTTTCCACAAGAAGCTCCCGTTTGAAGAAAAGGGTCTCCATCTTGTGTGCAGGAAGTATTCATGGGCCTTGTGAAAGTGAACTCATTCATCATGAGGTAACCAAACTCCTCTGGAGTAGAAAATATGAAGCTGAATGACATGCATCCAGCCACAGATGTACTAATTCAATTTCATGCCCCTACATCAGCTGCTCCTCTCCACTTAAAAGGAACATTTGCATCCATCTGTCATCATCTCTCCCTTTCATTTTAAAATCTCTTTGCTCTCTTTTCTTTCCCTTCACGCCTCCCACCTCCACCACAACTTGATGAAATAATGGGGCACATTTAAAATCCAAACTCAGGCAATTCAAATTCTGAACTGATGTGATTTTGTTCCATTCTAAGTCAACCTCGAAGGGTGTCTGGGGAGTAGAAATCAAGGGGCCAAACAAAAAAGCAAGTGAGGGAGAGAAGATTTCGAATGCAAATCAACCTCCTCAACCCATTTGAAACAACCTGCTGTGAACTGGGCTAGAACGTACGGCCCATTAGCACCTTGTTAGGCTGTCAGAGCCTGAGCAGCTGAACAGGGCGATAATGGGGAGGAAATGGCTGAGACCTTTTTGAGCCCAGCCCCAGCTCTTTGGTATTCTACCCTCCTAACTTCTGGGATCCGAGAGGCAGGGACAGTAAAAGAGTTGCTCAAGAGACAAAGGAGGTAGGAGAGAACAACTTAATTAAAGTTGCTAAATTTTTTTTAAAAAGCATCTTTCTAGCAGAAAGGAAGACAGGTTAATTTAAGTTTTCCAGGGTGGGGGACAATTGATTTTTTTTTTAGTGGGGATCCCTATGTGCTTGCTATCTCTTGCTTTATTCTATATTAATTTGAGACTTAGTAAAAACATTATAGGACGTTGAAGACTGCATGGTAAAATCTCAGTGATTAAGTCTTAATTCTTATAAGGCAAATCCTCAAATAAAAAAATCTATGGTTAACACACATAACTGTAACATTCATTTGCAAATGTGTTTAAGAATGTAATGCTTACTTGCTCAGGATTAGGAGAGGAAAAGGCTAACTAGAACATGATGGATCTCCTTCTCTCTCCAACGCTTTGGTTGAGAGCCAGGTCAGTGCCATTGTCTCTGACACCGTGATATGTAGATTGCAGCGAGATCACAGCTCTTGCTGATGGCAATATTTATTTCTTGATATTAAAGACATTAGATATTCCACTATTAGGCAATGGGAGTATTTTTTTTCTATCTGTCATTACAAAAATGGACAATTTAAAGGCCAGGCGCGATAGCTCACGCCTGTAATCCCAACACTTTGGGAGGCCGAGGCGGGTGGATCACAAGGTCAGAAGTTTGGGACCAGCCTGGCCAACATGGTGAAACTCTGTCTCTATTAAAAATACAAAAAAAAAAAAATTAGCCAGGGGTGGTGGCACATGGCTGTAATCTCAGCTATTTGGGAGGCAGAGGCAGGAGAATTGCTTGAACCCAGGAGGCAGAGTTTACAGTGAGCAGAGATCGCGCCACTGCACTCCAGCCTGGGCGACAGAGCAAGACTCTGTCTCGGAAAAAAAAAAAAAGGCACAATTTAGTATTAAACAAACCAGAAGAAACTTGCTGACTTTAATGACCCATTAGAGATGGTCATGGGAGGCAGAGGGATATCTGTTACCAAGTTTTTGAGAAGAGGTTCAACTGTGCTGGTATTGCCTTTAAGATCAGGGTTAATGAGCTTGGGCCAACTTAGGGTCAATGACCTTACAAACTTAGGATCTGTACACCGAAGAAAATCATAGGAACAATAACCACAGGAATCAGTGTGGACATTGGGAAGAGGCAGTTGCTACGGAACCTGCAGGTTCCCAAATGACTGCCATTTTCAAGCGAAAGTTCTTTGAAAATATATTTAATTTATTGTGTTGTCATTACCAGAGAGATTTTAAGTGATTTTGTTTGGAGTAAGAAGATGGGTTTAAAGACCTCTTAAGGTCACCAGAATGTTTCCATGATCTCATGTATGTTTAAGTACCAGTAAGAGATACATAATCCAAGGGTGTTTATTTTGGTTTTCATTTCAGTCTGGAAGTGGAGATGAGAGTTTACAATACTAGGGCAATTCTTTTGTCTCTCTGTCTAGATTTTAAAAAAAATAATAACCATATTATACTTAATTTTATAAAAGTGCAAAGTAAGTGCAAAATTTTGCAAGTTTTTAAATAGTGTAACGTAAATGCTAAATGCTAATAGTCTTGCTTTCATTCCTCAGGGAGATTTCTCCCACTTTTTTCTATAGGCTGGATCCCTGAATGTTAACTGACATCCTGCTTTTCTTAAGGGATATGGAAATTTCCCTGGGACAGCTGTGCTCTGCTGGCTAAGGAGCCCACAAGGTTAATGAACACCCACAAAGAGTGAGGAGGAGAGAGAGCATTCTTTACTGGATGATTAGCATGCTGGCATTCTTTCCTCTGTGGTAATGATGGTCAAGAAGGTGCCTGGTGATAGAGGGGAGAATGAAGGGTTGCTGCTTCTTCTGCCTCAAACGCTTATTAAAATTCATTTCCATTCAAATAGCCATCCTCTGATTTTCATCATCAAATAAGCACACGCTGTACATACTTAACAGGCAGGTGACCTGTGTGGAGTTCATGTCTTTTAGAAGCGAAAGCCTGTTCTCTTAATGAGTGTCCATGCTTATCTCTGTATGTAAATTTCTCCCCTCTCCTCTTACCCCCTCCGCTTCCTGCTACCCCACTTCTGGGATCTTTGATGGGCAGCCTAGATGCCTATTATAATGATAATTCATTTGGAACGAAATGGAATCTCCTCTTCCAGTCCAGCTCATTATAAAGGTGAAGCCCTCAAGAGGCCAGGCTGGGAATGAACAGGTTTACAGAGTTCTGTTTTCCTCTACAAGGGGCAGAGGCAGGATGGGAGTGGTTTCCTTAGTTTTCTGGGCTTTGGGTGTCTCTCCCGTTGCAACAGGCCTCCGTTCCCAGGTTTGTTGATTGTCTTCTGGCTCCTGGGGACCACCATCAGCAGGAAGGCATTTAATCTAAGGCAGTTCTACACCAAACAGCTGCTGGGAACAGCTGGGCCTGCTCTACTATTGTCAGTGAGAAACCAAGTGGCAAATGTGAGTGTGTTGGGCTTCCTTAATGGGTTTTTGTGCTCCAATAATTCAGAACAACACAAAGATATTGTCCTCACTTAGATCTCGGTAAGGCTTATCCTAATTTTTTTTAAGCATAAGAGACATAAAAAAATGTCTTTGAGGACTTTGAAAATCCCAGAAGACATGATCAAGAAACATATCAGTAATATAACTGTGTAAGTGGTGAGTGTTTTTTGGTTTTTGTTGTTTCTTTTTTGAGATAGAGTCTTGCTCTGTTGCCAGGCTGGAGTGCAGTGGCACGATCTTGGCTCACTGCAACCTTGACCTCCCAGGTTCAAGCGATTCTCCTGCCTCAGCCTCCTGAGTAGCTGGGACTACAGGCACACGCCACCACGCCCAGCTAATTTTTTTTTTGTATTTTAGTAGAGACGGGGTTTCACCATGTTGGCCAGGATGGTTTCCATCTCCTGACCTTGAGATCTGCCCACCTCGGCCTCCCGAAGTGCTGGGATTACAGGAGTGAGCCACCATGCCCAGCCCAGAATTCTATTAAATTTATGGCATGATTGCATTTTTTAGCATGATTTACATTTGCAAATTATCTCAGTGTACTTAAAGAACAGTCAGGGCAGCATAACAAATAGCTTTCTTTTGTTTTCTTTTTGTTTCGCTCTTACTTGCCTTTAATAATAATAATTTTAGAAAATGCTTTCAGGTCTAAAATAACCTAATTCAGTCTCATGGGGGTTGAAAAATCATCACTACATCTGCAAAGAGTCCTTATGGAGAGTGTGAGGGAAGAAATTAATTTTGCAAAGCATATGCTTAAACAAAATATAAAATAAGTGAGACTTGGGGTAAAGCAAAGAAAACATTTCTTGCTTAGGGTCTGGTTCTTGTGATTTCTTTCTTATGTTGAAGCATATTGTGTCTCCTAATTTTAGAAATGATTATTCATAGGAGGTTCATTCTCATGAAGCAATCTCCCTGTTTTTCAACCAAGAAATTGGACAAGTTCAGAAAGTTTGTCTCATCTCGTCTGACAGTCTGGAGGAAAGAGCTGCCCCCAGGATTTTGCAGCAGTTGACACAAACTCATTTTTAACCCTCAGGAGCCCACAGAATAATTTAGACACCAAATGACCTGACAGTATCCGATTCCTTATTGTTCTGGCTACGCTGTTTTTTTTTTTACATAGGATATGGCACTCATTCCCCACTGAACAATAAGAATAAAGTTACAAAGATGTAGAATTATTAGAATAGCTGTTTCAGTTTCATCAATATCAAGGCTGGCAAACATCCCCTTTTCTTATCTGTAACAGAAACCAGCCAAGGCAATGTGAAGGATTCCAAGAGAGGCAATATGGATGAAACCATTTATTAGATTTATAAGAGCTGAAGGAAAGTGGTAAAGCTATCCATTTTCTATACTTTATTGAGAACAAGACCAATGATTCAGACTATCAGGACAATATCTCCAAGACAGAATTGAAATCCTAAAGTAAGCAGAGAATAAGTGCATACATTTTAGGAGAAGAGAGATCAAAGGCAGAAGAAATGCATGTAAGCCTCCAAATACATTGAATACAAATCTGTCTGCAACAGTTATGCAGCTACATAACTTGGTAAGTAAAGACCTCATTTCAGAAGCCTTTACAGATTTTTTTCCTTAGTCCTTTCCTCTACTGGAAATCATAGCTCTAAAAGCCAGTGACAACAGGCAAAATTATTATTTGGGTCATGTGAGATGCATATGTATATGTGAATTGTAAAACTAAGAGTGATGTAAACAACAAATAACACCATTATTTGAGAAATGGCACAAAGCAGCTCCCTCTTATGTTGTGATGAAATGATCAGCATCGGTCAAATTGGCTGAATAAAATCTTTTCTGTGTTCAAAAATATTCTGAGCACATGCAAATTTTGAAAGTAGGTAAATCTGAAAACATTTCTTTAGAACTTTAGAACTTCGATAATTCAAGGTTCTAACATGTTCATCTAAGGGTTTCATGGGTTTTGTTTTTTTTAGTTTAGACACCAATTTCAAAAATCCCTTTTTTAGCCTGCATTTCACCAAACAGCTGATTTCAGATCACACTTTGCTATATTACAAGCTATGTACAGTTTTATTTATTTAGCTCAATTTTTTTTTCAGTTCTAAAATTGGGATAATAATAGTCCTTAGTGCAAAAATAAAATGATAAAAAAGTTAAAGCAGTCAGATCAATACTTAATAATGAATGTGGGCTATTATTATCACTACTATTATTATTATTATTTAGAAAAGCAGGTGACAGAAGCCTGGCCCATTCTGGAAGAGAGCTATCATAAACCAAGAAGAGGGCTGTGGGCAAGGAATTCTCTGGGATATCTAGTCAATACAGAGAATTGAAATTAAAATTGTCATTCCATTAAAAATACATTCACTGAGCACCTACTAGGTTCAAGTTGCACACTTACTACTCTCCTGTACACTGTATTCAAGTAATGGAAATAAAATACTCACATAACTCTCTTTGTTCCAAGTCAGAATAGTGTAAGTGCAGCAAGGAAGGCAGGCACACACACAGCACTGTGGGAATTTAAAGGAGAGACATGCCATTGCTGGGGTTCAGAAAATGACACCCTAACATGAAGACCTCAGAAGGAAAGTCTTTCTCTGACTTCTCCTGCCCTCGTCTCTCACCCATTATTCTCCCCTGAGGCTAGCCACAGAAACTAGGATTCCTTTTCCTTAAGGCGATTCATAAAAACCAGGACCTTTTTCCCTAAAGGAAGCCATAAAGCCTAAAAATATTACTCCAACTTTCCACCACCTTTCTATGAAACAGCTACCTGTAAAAAAATTACCCTCATTCCAGAGAAATCCTACTCCATCCCTAGGGGGAAGAAATGCTACAACAGAGAGGTCAAGAAGAACCTAAACAGTCACACCTTTTCCCTGCTCAGTCTGTTACAACTAGAGCGTCATACCCTTTTTAATCTCATCACATTTCTTTTTTTAAATTATTTTTATTTTTTGAGATAGTCTCGCTCTGTCACCCATGCTGGGGTACAGTGGCATGATCTTGGCTCACTGTAACCTCCACCTCCCGGGTTCAAGAAATTCTTTTGCCTCAGCCTCCTGAGTAGCTGGGATTACAGGCACCTGCCATCATGCCCGGCTAATTTTTGTAGATTCAGGGTTTCACCACTTTGGCCAGGCTGGTCTTGAACTCCTGACCTCATGAGCCACCTGCCTTGGCTTCCTAAAGTGCTAGGATTACAGGCATAAGCCACCATACCCAGCCATCTCATTACATTTCCACATGGTTGTTCCAGCTTCATCAAACCTAATCAGATAATCAGATAGCTTCCACTGTATCTTTAAGTCTTCATTCTGAAGAATCCCATGTCATATGAAACTGTTATTGAACACATATGTTATGCTTTTCTCTTCTTAACCTGTCTTTGTTATAAGGCTATCAGCTGTGACCCTCGAAGGAAAGGGATCACCCTCTTTCTGACCCTATACTACCTTCAGCAAGGATGAAGGTAGTCAGAGAAAACTTAGTTAAAAAGTAAGTGAAGATGCTTTATTTAAGGATGAATATAACTTTAAAAAGCAGAAGTCAGAAATGTTCATTTATTTAACAAATATGTATTTAGCATTTGTCAGATATTTATGTAGCAGAGATTCAGCATTGAGCAACACAGATGAATTGCTTTATTTGATGGAACCAGGAACATTTGAATAAATGTTCTTTGAAATTAGAAAAAAAATCTCAAATTTTATAATAAAAAGTAAGAGTGATTTATTAATAAACATCTTAAAGTCACAATGCCTCACTTACCTCTATCCAAAAAGTACAAAATTGTAATCCATTCCTCAAAATTGGAAAATTAGAGACAAAATTTTATAGACAGACATAAAGCGATACAATCTTAAAGCAAAAAGTGTACTTTTCATTCTGTTTCTTTGACTCATCTTTATATTCATTAAATTTTTCTACTTGACATAAAGATAATAATTTTCTCTATATATTTATATCTTTCTCTCTGTCTCTTGATATAAATTTCCTCCAGAACAGTATATCCAAGCTAATTTCTTTTATAACTAAGAGTCTAAATTTTATCTTCTAACATGTCCACTTGGCACATTTCAGATTCTGCCCTTTTATTTCTACTTGGAGTTTACAGCATGGCACTCCTGAACACTCTCTTCACAGTTCTCAAAACAGTTTCTGTGAGGGAAACTAATTCAGTTATAAAATAGGGCCCAATGATGCTGGTTGGTGCTATCAGTCTCCCTGAAGGAACAAGGAAAAAACCTAACGTTGATGGATCCTGTCACTCTGCCCCTAAAACACAAAATTATTGAATTAAAGAAAACATAATTATTAGCAAATATGGTGACACCATGATTTTTAACAGTACTGTATTTTGTTTATTAGATAGGCACATTTGTCCTTGGTCTGCCTGAAGGCGTCAAGTGTCCTAGGCAATATCCATCTTCATTGAGTTTGGAAATCCCAGCGGTATGAACAAACCAGATGGCCCCCCTAAATGAAGATGAATGTATATAACTGTCATTCAAAACTCAATAGTCCGTGTTGCCACATGTGATGAGGCGGAGTAGGGAGTAGTGTGTTTCTGACCGTGGTCCTGAAAAGCTTACCTTGCCTTCAGATGCCAGAAAGCCATTAATGAAGACGGTAGTTCATATTAGAAAAGCATATTTAAAAGTAGATTTCTGACTTTGCGCTGTCTCTCAGGGACACATGTGGTTCATTTGTAACTATTTTTTTATAGTGCAGATTTACTAATAGTCTTTTTAAAAGCAATCAGTCTCTCTCTCTCTCTCTCTGGCTTTCTCTCTCTCTCAACCTTGGGTCATAGGAAGAAAATGTCAGGGTTTGTAGGGGACAAAGGAGCATGTATTTATTAAAGGCAGATGGTTGAACTGAAACTAGAATTTCTGACTTCTCATTATAAAATTCTATTTCAAAGGTTTTACAACTCAACTGTAAAAAAAATTATACTGTTGGATAAAACTTAGGAAAGAAATGACTCTTTGCAGGCTAACTAATTAAGGGAAAGTTCTGTAACATACAAGTTATACTCATGGAAAATAAAGCAGTGCTGAACTGTACATGCCTAAGAATCTACCACCCATTGTGTGAATTAATTTGAAAATCAATAACTAAGTAGTGTATTTAAGACTTCTACCCCCAGAGTTGTACAGCGCTAACCAATCAGGTTTTGTATTCAGGCAAAAACATTGATAGTACTGCCAAGAAATGGCTGAGATGTTGAAGTTCATGAGCCAGCTGTTGTGCATCTGTTCTACTTTTTACCAAAATCATTATGAGGAAGAGGTTTAGTGAGCTGGCAAGAAAATCTAATGCCTGATGCTTTTGAAATCATTAAATAAGATGACACTACTTAATCTTACATCAGGGCCACCTGAGCCCTTTTAGAATAGGTACAGGAGTTTCTCCAAATATTGACATTTAAAAGTAGGAAGTGGGGCACGTTCAGATGCAAGACATCTAATCTTTACAGATTCAAGATATAGAAAGTGATTCATATATCTCTAGCTCAACAGAAAAAATAGGGAAAAAAGAACTCCCAACTCTTTTTCTTGGAGTGATCAAAAAAATAAGGCCTAGAATTCTAATGTGAAATGCATTTTTGAAATCTTGCATTTCAGATATCTATAACCATTAATATATTTCTCCTAAAAAATACTGGTATTTGATTGTATGGTAAATTCTTTCAGCTGTGACTATTCAGATAAAAGAAAGCAACATAGAAATGATGACTGTATGAGAGTGCTTCGGTAATTCTTGTGAATAAGTTAATTTATTAAATGTTATGCCTTGAACCACTGCACTGCAGCCTGGCTCAGAGTAAGACCTCATCTAAAAAAAAAAAGTTATATGTGGAGCACTTTGAATAATGAGTGGCACATAGCAAGCCCTTCTACTACAAATGTGTTTTGTTGTTGCTGATGTTGTTTACTCTATTGTTGTCGTTACAAGAGGTGGGGTCAAAAGCTTATCTTCTAGGCAAGGAAACCAATTTATCAGTTAAATATAAGCACCAGTGGTGCTTAGATAATCCTTTCCCTTTTTCTTCCTTCTCTTCATATCCATCTTATTACTTTACCTCAGTATGTGGTTTCTTGTCCTGATAATCTTGGGTTAAATTACTATAGATGAAATAAAAGCTAATTGTGAAAAGGCACAAAGGTCACCTTGGATGGTCTCATAGTGATGAAAATGTTTTTGATGCAAATAATAAAAATATATTAAAAAGATAGTCAAGCTTTTATCCTAGAATCCAAAAGATAAAATAACAGCCTCAGTTTCCTCATATAAAAATGGAAATCCTATATCTCATAGAATATAAGGAGGATTAAATTAAAAATCTTCAAAGCAATTAGTGCAATGCTTGGCACTGATGTCTAGGTGTTTTTAAAAAAATTACTTACTTTGAACTTTGGTTCTCATTTGGATTCCTGTTTTTCTCAGTGGAAACAGAGTGGGCATGGAGGTCTTAGAGAGTCTTAAACTGTTCTGGAAGCCGAGAGTAAAGCAGTGCTTCAGAAAATTCTCCTATCTGAGGCGATAAAATGAACTCGGTGATCAAGGCCCTGGGAGCTCCACTTTGTCTCAGTTTGTTTGTTTCTTTGTTTTTTTCAGACAGAGTCTCACTCTGTCACCCAGGCTGGAGTCCAGAGGTGTGATCTCAGCTCACTGCAATCTTCGCTTCCTCGGTTCAAGTGATTCTCCTGCCTCCGCCTCCCACATAGCTGGGATTACAGGCTTGCACCACCATGCCTGACTAATTTTTGTATTTTTAGTAGAAACAGGATTTCCCCATGTTGGCCAGGCTGGTCTTGAAGTCCTGGGCTCAAGTGATCTGCCTGCCTTGGCCTTCCAAAGTGCTGGGGTTACAGGCATGAGCTACTACACCCGGCCTCCACTTTGTCTCTGTGTAAACTTTCCCTTATGGTTCTCTCTGACGCCTTCCTCCTAAGTAGAGCATGCACTTCAAGCACGCTCAGCTAACCGTGGGGCGTGTGAAGCTACTTTCTGTATCTCAGGGCAGTAGTTCATACTTGGTCATAATTTATAGACTTGTGGGAGTCATTGAATCCAAAAAGACTCTGCTGAAGAGAAAGCTCAAGATTTCAAGGTACCATTTATGTTTTGTCTCCTAATTCTTCCAAGGCTTTTACCTCTGCTCCAAACAACAGCCCCCTCTTTTTCTTTCTGTGGGGATGGAGGAAGATAGGATGTCTAGTTTCTGGCTAGATACTATGAGACTTACATGTAATCCCTACGGCCTTCAATATTCTGTGTCCTTGCTCCCTTCGATTTTCATGGCTAACCATCCTCTTAAACTTGTTTTCTTTTTTCCCAAGTCATAAAGAGATATTCTACGAATATCTCTTTGTTTCTAGTCTTTCCTGAGTGTTGTCTCTCTGTAAGTATCCTATCGGTATAATGCCTGATTTATAATTTTCCCCCACATCCAATGCTCTATCACCAACTATTGTGCTTTTGTTGCTGTTATTGCATCGTTGTTGTTTTTGAGACAGTCTTGCTCTGTTGCCCAGGCTGGAGTGCAGTGGTATGATCTTGGCTCACTGCAGCCTCTGCCTCCCTGCTTTAGCCTGCTGGGTAGCTGGGATTACAGGCACACACCTCCACACCCGACTAATTTTTGTATTTTTAGTAGAGACATGGTTTCACCATGCTGGCCAGGCTGGTCTAGAACTCCTGACCTCAAATGATCTGTCCGCTGTGGCCTCCCAAAGTGCTGGGATTACAGGCGTGAGCCACTGTGCCCAGCCTGTTTTTTTGTTTGTTTGTTTGTTTTATTTTACTTCTAGCTTTTGTTTTACTTCGGTATCCAAAAGTAACTGAGCATATACATGATATGCTTAATTCCATATTTATGTTATAATTATTTCTGCCAGAGTCTGCCAAATATCCCACATTCAGGTGTGTTTTTACCACAACTCAAGGGAACTGATGGAAGTATTCATAACTCAAGTAACTCAAACTAATCTTTTGATGTAGACAAATGTTATATGTCTGTCTTTTCTGAGTTTAGCCATTTTTCCCAATAAACACATATTGAACGCTATTCAAGGTTTGGGTATATATTAATATATAATAGTTTCATATTCTACAGCTACATATCAGAAACTGATATATAATTCACATCTCTTGATTACCTGAAGTGCAGGCTTTGTTTAGGTAATTTTTGTTTTGTTTGAGCTGTCCACAGATTCACGATGACATAGTTCAGAGGTAAAAAACGGAAGAAGAGCCACTTCATAGGCGACAATCACAAGAACACAGGCCCGAGTCCTCCTGGGGAAGCAGAAAGATGATGAGTTTGCTGAGCCCTCACCTCTTCTGTGTCCAGTTCCTTGACATAACTCAGCAGGCTGACCACATATATACAGCTAATAAATCATCTTACATTCTTCTGAACATTCTCCAGAACTAGCTTCTAGAGAGAGAAGGATGCAAATCCTATTTATTTTAGTACTTCAAAAATTCACTTGTATTGCTAAGTTGTTTGAATAGTCAACTGTTGAATCTTTGGCTACCCTTGTGTGTAGAGTAAGAAGATAATTGCTCTGATCCCAGGGTGAACCATCTGCTAGTACAAATTGCTCTGCTATCTGCTTCATTGAGGCGCTTGTGTTCGTTATATTATGTTGAAATGTTCATGAAACGTGGTTTATACTAAGCTGTGTTCCTAGAAAATTTGATTCTATAAATGGGCAGAACACTCTTAATTGCAAAGACTCTTTTCTCTTCTTAGATTTCTAAACTGCTTTGCTGATTTGATCTGGGGCCCTGGAGTGCCAACATCCTGTGATAGCGGCTGATTGTTGATGCCTGGGAGGATACAGCAGTGACGATCCAAACTCCTAACACTCATGATAGTTTTCAAAACCTCCTTTTCAAAAAGATGTTCCTGAGTTCTAGAATCTGAACAAAATATGTCTGATTATTATATAATTCTAATGGTCCTTGTGAATGCTGGTATTAGAGTTCAGTTAGCGTCTCATCTATCAGCGCAACGTTTGTACTGTAATACCAATCATGGCGAAGTATGATCTGATAAATGCTCATTCTCAAATCTTTTATTTTAGTGTGTTCATGTAAGATTAATGACCAAGATGACTTGAGATAGCATTTTTTGATTTGTTGCTTTCTTTCTGTCTTCCAATATCACACAGATCTGCAAAGATATCTATGGCACAAGGGGAAAAAATAATAACTAGAGGATAGGAGTAAGGCCTTCCATTGACAAGACACCGTTTACATTTCTAGGTAGATTTCAGAATTCTCAAGGCATTCCTGGTAGAAATTTTCGAAATAAAAGTAGGGAAAGAAAGGCAGAAAGACTATACTGGGACATTAGCAATTTCTTCCTGCCACAATATTTATTCACTGTAAGTAAATCTAATGCTAATTTATTTGTCTATCCTTTGAATTACAATTTAAAATGTCATAAGACAAAGATTCAGAGAAGATGGCTGATTTACTCAGATTAAACATCACATTGATTTTTACCACCTAAGGCCCATTGACGTAGTGTGGATATTAGAGAACCTGGAATCACCAAGGTGGGGTTCTCCCACTATTGTCTTCATGATTCATAATGATTTGTACACAGTAAATATTTCTTTGAGTGCAGTGACAAATGATGCATGCAGATTCTATATACAAGGCTGAGAGTGAGTAGACCCGATTTCAAACAAAAGGTTACATGTGTGACCAGTGAGAGTTTTATATCATTCTCTAGTAGGCTAGATTAGACAGAATGGAATTTAGGCCCCTGTGTGGCAAGGTGAGTTTTAAAATTCCTCCTTTATTTTCTCACTTGTTTTGAACAGTCAGGACCCAAAACAGAGCTATTTATTTGAAACCTCGCTCCTCTCTTTTTCATCTTTCGTCAATTTGATTCTCTTTTTATTATCATTATTTATGTTTTGTATAACTAGAAAAATAATTTGTCATGGATTACATCTTATTTGCAAGATGCTCTGGTAAGATGGCAACAAGGCATTGCACAATATATCATAATTTAGCAGCTTCTCTTGTAACTATACTGAACTAATGGTGGAAAAAATACATATAAACAACTCTGAGGACAGATTTCGAATGATCCAGTAACTTTGATTTATAGTTGGTATTTGATGGAACTGTATTAGCAGTTAAAGTCAATGGCTAAACGATTCCCAGCACAAAATGAGTCAGAAGTACAAAAGAAGCTTTACAATGCACAATAGAGAGCTCTGAGCCTTCCAGCTTAAATTTCCAAATTGCAGTGTAAATTACAGAGCTGCTTGTCACTTTTAACTAACAATTCTACCCAATAAGGTCTAGCTAGGTAATTTGTCTATTATTACTTTATGAAGCAGAAACACCAGCTAAATTCCATTGGCTTTTCTAAATAAAATTGCCTCATCTCTCATATCTTCTGCAGAGGAGGAGTGAATCTATCTCTGATGAAAGTAAGTCCCACTCAACAGACAACATGTGAAACCTGGAATTAGTTAAAAATGCTTTTTATATCTATTAGTAGCATTCGATGCTAATCATCTTGAGATGATCTCAACCTTCCCAAGTTCTCTGGGTGGTAGGACTCTCACATTATTCTATTTCCCCTCCTTACCCTATATTCTCTCTCATCCCCAAATAACTACTTCTCATTGCTTGTTTCCTGTATGGCTTTCCCTATCACAAAGAAGAAATAAATGAAAGCCTTGGAAGTCAAAATCTAGCACTCTAATTACCAACATTAGCAGGAAGAGGAAAAAGTTCCAAATATCAGTAAGAATCTCAAATCTAACCAAGCAAAATATGCAATTAGGTAGGCAGATGCTGGCTCATCAGCCACTCATATAGACTGATTTCTACCACTTTATTAATTTGACTTGCTTACTCTGGGCAATTTGATCATACCCATACAGCATATTTCTTAACCAGAAATAGATGTGATTGTTCCAGGCCAGGTGGGGAAAGCCAATAGATTTCCATAAATGCTTCTCAGGGCATCTGTATTATAGTAGGGATGTGGGAAGTTTTATTCCAGAGTTTGGAAGTGGACTGCTGAATCCTCTTCCTTTAACCTTATCCTGCCATTCATGTGCTGAGCACAGTCAATCTTTACATGTTCCTATTGGTCTTTATTGCTCTAATTTTTTTTTGTTTGTTTTGTTTTTGAGATGGAGTCTTGCTCTGTCACCCAAGCTGGAGTGCAGTGGCATGATCTCAGCTCACTGCAACCTCCACTGACCAGGTGCAAGTGATTCTCATGCCTCGGCCTCTTGAGTGGTTGAAATTACAGGTGCATACCATCACGCCCAGCTAATTTTTAAATTTTTAGTAGAGACGGGGTTTCGCCATGTTGGCCAGGCTGATCTCAAACTCCTGACCTCAAGTGATCCACCTGCCTCAGCCTCCCAAAGTGCTGGGATTATAGGCATGAGCCACTGCAAAATGCCTATTGCTCTATTTTGAATCAAAGGATACAATCTCTGATACTTTCATTTAAAAAGAATCTTTGCAGTCATCCGTCATTTATTCACTTACCAAATATTTACTAAGCTTCTACTTTTGCTAAGCATTATAATGGACATCAGAGATGTAAAAATGAACACTGCTGGGTCACTGTCTTTGCAGAACTCAAGGCCTGATGGGAAAGATAGACATGTCGATAGATATTAGAACCACAATAATTACAATAATAGTACAAATAATAGACGTAAGCACCAAGCAGTCTAGGAGCACTAAAGGGAGAGCCAACTAACTGGAAGAGTTTGAAAGGGTTACAGGAACAAGTGGTACTTGAATATATTTCTAAAAGAGGCCTAGGAATTTGCAACTTTTAGTAGGGAGTGCCTGTGGTGGTGAGGGTCTGTGTGACCACTACTCAATCAGAGAGGTTTTATTGCTCGATAATAATGTTTTCAGCATTGTGCTAGGGAAATTCATTATACTAACACAACTGCATTATTTACCACTTGATCTTCTAGCCAGGTATCTCCTCCAGCATGGAGAAGAAGGGATAGAGTTGTGGGGCAGGGAGGAGAAAACTTTGAGGTTCATTACCTAAAGGTCATTTGGAGAACGAGATAAATGTGATGCAGCTCCTCTTTGGGAGTGCATCTACTAAGGTGCCAAAATGCTGCCATTTAAGAAGACACTAGTGGAGTTTTACTCTTTAATTTCTCTGCTCATTAAGCCTTCACTTCTGAGGTGTGAAAATGACTTCAGGCTGGTAATAAACTGCTGGAGAAGTCATTATTTTAAAAATGATCTTGCTCCCAAAGGGGATGAAGTGGTACAAAGCACAATTGCTCCAAGATCAGCTCCCCTGTAGGACAATGATTGTTCAAATGTTTCAGTTATCATAAGAATAAAAAAGGGCTGTCTGTTACAGCAAGAAAAGATGAAGCACAAAGTACTCAGACCTACTCAATAATCACATCAGTCTATTTTTTGGAGAGAGGAGATGGTATATTTCAATGGGGGGAAATTACAGTACACTGTATTGTTAGCCTGTGTATTATAATGCAAAGAAAATGGAAGAGGTACAGAAATGATCAAAGAAGACAGATGTGATTTTCAGGGAGTTTTGTGATGCTAAAGAAGGGACCTGGAATAAGTTGGAATAACAATCATGTTATTAATAATAATAACAAAATCCTCTTGAAGCAGTAAATGGCACTTACCATTACTCTTGAGAGAACTTAGTCCTGTGTAGTCAGAACCTCTTCAGTTTTGCTTTTTTCACGCAGTACTCATTTTGCCTCTAAATTAGCTAGGGGAAAGAAAAGCTTCCCTTGACCAATACTTTCCTAAGGCAGTGAGTCCCAGGCCTTGAAGACATTAACTTTCTGTATTCTTTTCTGTCCCTCCCTCCTTTCCTTTCTTTTCCCCCTTCCTTTTCTTTCTTTGTTTTCTTTTTCTTCCAGTTGTTTGGATTAAGACAATTTGATTTTGAGAAATTTTTGAGCATGCTGTAGAACCTAGCAAGACAATCAGAGAGCCCCTGTGTTGTTGCCTAAATGGGGATGATGGGAGGTATAGAGTGAAAACTGATTGATTGGATGTGGATAAAAGGTTATTCTAAGGATTCTGCTTTTCATCCACCATTTTTAAAACCTTTGAGTAATCAGCCTCCTCTGCTTGTACCAACTAAGGGGTATGATTAAAGGGAAATTGAAGTTGCTGTTTGGTGATGTAGGAATAGCATTTCTCTTCAGGAGGCAATCGCTCCTCTGAAGGCAGGAACTCGCTTAGTTACCACAACTCTGACCCAGCGCCAAAGGACTTCTGATGGGGAGAAGGAATAGCAAATCCCCTGTGGCCTATGCAAGGTTCTTGGCTTTTCTCCTGAGATTGCTAAGTATTTCCCTCCACACCCATTTGGTCATCATGTCCTCATTGCAGAATCACTTTACCTCCCAAGACCCATTCTCAGGTTTCCTTCAACCACAAGGTATATCGAGTTTTTTGAACACATAGCAGATGTTTCTCAAGGCGTAGAATGACTAACTGCTCTTTGAGTATCTGCTCAGGGATTCTGTGGTCCATAAAACAATGACAAGCAGTATCTTATAGCTCATACCTTCTCAGACTCGTTATATTTTATGGACAATTTCTAGGTGACTAGTTATTCTTCAGCCCTTTGATAGTGAATACAGTCCCATCTGGAAACCAGTGGGGAGACTGAATATCATGGATCTAAACATAAAGCCTTCTGCATGGTGAAGAAAACAATCAACACAGTGAAAATGCAATTAAAGGAATGGGAGAGAAGATTTGCCAACTATATATCTGAAAAGGGGTTAATATCCAAAATATATACAAAATTTCTATAACTCAATAGCAAACAAAAAAAATTAACAGGCAAAGAACTTGAGTATATATTTCTCCAAGAAGACATACAAATGGCTAACAGGTATATAAAAAGATGCTCAGTATCATTAATCATCAGGAAAACACAAATCAAAATCACAATGAGATATCAACTCATGTTAGGATCGCTATTATTGAAAAAAAAAGAAAATAACACATGTCGGCAAGGGTGCAAAAAATTGGAACCCTCATACATTGTTGGTAAGAATGTAAAATGGTGCAACCTTTATGAAAAATAGCATTACGTTTCCTCAAAAAATTAAAAATATAACTATAATATGATCCAATAATCTGACTTCTGGGCATTTATCTCAAATAACTGAAATCAGGATCTTAAAGAGATATTTGCATTCCCATGTTCACTGCAGCATTATTCACAATAGCCAAAATGTGGAAGAAACCTAAAGGTCCATCAGCACATGAATAGATAAAGAAAATGTGCTGGGCACGGTGGCTCATACCTGTAATCCCAGCATTTTGGGAGGTCGTGGTGGGCGGATCACCTGAGGTCGAGAGTTGGAGACCAGCCTGACCAACATAGAAAAACCCTGTCTCTATAAAAATTACAAAAAAAAAAAAAAAAAATAGCCAGGTGTAGTGGCACATGCTTGTAATCCCAGCTACTTGGGAGGCTGAGGTAGGAGAATCACTTGAACCTGGGAGGTGGAGGTTGCAGTGAGCCAAGATCTCACCATTGCACTCCAGCCTGGGTAACTAGAGCAAAACTCTGTGTCAAAAAAAAAAAAAAAAAAAAGAAAGAAAGAAAATGTAATATACACATATGCTAGAATATTACTCAGCCATAAAAAGAAGGAAATCTCGTGATATGTAGCAACATGAATGGATTCTGAGGACAATATGGTAAGTGAAATAAGCTAGTCACAAAAGAACAAATACTTCATGATTCTACTTATATGAGACATTTAAAGTTGTTAAACTCACAGAAGCAGAAAGTAGAATGGTTGCTCATAGAGGATCGAGAAAGAGGGAATGGGGAGCTACTGTTCAGCATGTATGAAATTTCAGTTATGCAACATGAAGGTAGTCTACAAAACTGCTACCCAGCATTGTGCTGGGAGTTGACAATAATGTACTGTACATGTAAAAATGTGTTAAGATCTGAGTGTGTGTGTGTGAACTACAATTTAAAAAATGCATTAAAATAGAACACAAAAAAGAAGGAAGAAAACAGGGTGACTTTAAGTAGAATGATATAGAGTGTTCTCATATTTTTAGCACATATTGGTGAGTGAGGCTTTTCTATTGCCTAGGATATTTGGCTAATAGAAACTATATAGCTTAGTGGAGGAGCTCCAAGAGCTGGTATTATCCCAATTCTAATCCCTACCAAACCACCACCTCCACTTCTACCTCCACCTCCCCCACCACCACCACGTCTACTACCATCACCTCCACCTTCACCAACACAACCTCCACCTCCACCTCCATCTCCTTCACCTCCACCTGCACCACATCCACCAACACCCCTTCTACCTCCACAGCCAACTCCACCACCACCACCACCATCACTTCTGCTACCACCACCTCCATCACCACTGCTACACTACTACTTCCATCTCCATCTCCACAAGCACAACTACTTTATTAAGATCAGTAAACGAGTAGGCAATGAAATCTGCCATTACTACCTCCATCCCCATCCCACAAGCACAACTACCTTATTAATTTAAGACCAATATACGAGTAGGCAATGATATATGAGGCATTTATGAGTCTGCCTAAAGTCTAGTACCTTTTATATTGGGTACCTTATCTGATCATTTATTTTCAATTTAAAATTTGTATTTATCTTATGAAAGAATGTGACTTTCACTTTAAGGTTTGGAAAATAGGGTATAAGCAGTAAAAGTTATCTCCCATACCTGTCCTCTAATCACCATCATCCCTAATCCTCCTCAGTGAAAGCAACTTGTATATATTTCCAAAGACCGCCCCTTCAGCCTTCTTGTATATTTTAAAATTAAATTTTAGCTCTTACTTACATTAATTACTTCCTTCTTTGTTATTTGGGTTTATTTTGGTGTTTTTATTCTAACTTCTGGTGAATGTTTATTCATTGATTTTCAATCTTTCTTCTTTTCTAATATAAACAATTATGGCTATAAATATGCATATATATATTCCATTAATTTCATCCAAGGTCATAGTATCAGTTTGTTATTGTTCAGTTAAAAGTATTTAAAAATCTCTATTATGTTTTATTCTTTGACTTGCTAGCAAGTATATTTCTTAATTTCCAAAGAGCTTTTTCAAATTTTCTTTTTGTTATTGATTTTTAGCTTAATTATATTGTTTTCAGAGAACATATTGCATAAAGTTTATTTCTTTAAAACTAATGAATACTTTTTATGTTCCAGTAAACAATTATTTTTTTAATGTTGTATATATTCTGTAGCTATTGGTTAAAGTCTTCTACGTGTATCTATAACCTTAATTTTGTTGTTCAAATATTCTATATATTTACTATTTTTTCTAATTTTATTGATTTCTTGTTATTGTAAATTTTTGCTTTATATGTTTGAATGCCATGAAATCAACCATGTACCATGTGCCGATCATTCAGCTTTGATAATTACTAACTCATGTCTGTCATGTTTCATTTATAGCCTTACCACAGATTCCTCTGCTTTTTTTCTTGCAATTTATTTTTTGAAGAAATGAGTTGTCTTATAAAATTGTGAGCATTCTAGATCTTGCTGATTTGTTTGTTTATATAGTGTATTATGTACATTTAGTATCTGACTGCTTTTAATGTTTTCTCTTTGCCTGTGGTTTTCAGCAGTTTCGCAATGATATGTGCAATGTAGATTTTTTAAAATGTACCTTGCAAAGAATTTGCAGGGCATTTTAATTACGGGGATTGGTGTCTTTCCTCAATTCTAGATAATTCTAAACATTATATCTTTCAAAAACTTTTTTTAAGTGACTGCCCTTGAGTTGGCAGTATATACTTAACAACTATTCCAAGTCCTCTTTCAAATATTGTTATACTACTTCACAAGTAGTGCAAGTACTATATAATAAAGTACTCCCAATTCTTCTCTCTTATCTTTTCTTTTTTTTCTTTTTTTTTTTTTTTTTTGAGACAGAGTCTTGCTCTGTTGCCAGGCACCAGGCTGGAGTGCAGTAGCGTGATCTCGGCTCACTGCAACCTCCACCTCTTGGGTTCAAGCAATTCTCCTGCCTCAGCCTCCCAGGTAGCTGGGACTACAGGCGCACGCCACCATGCCCAGCTAATTTTTTTTGTATTTTTAGTAGAGACGGGGTTTCACCATGTTGGCCAGGATGGTCTCAATCTCTTGACCTCGTGATCCGCCTGCCTCAGCCTCCCAAAGTGCTGGGATTACAGGCTTGAGCCACCGCACCTGGCCCTCTCTCATCCTTTCTAATGCTGCTATCATTCATTTCACTAATCTGTCTATAAACTATAATCACTGAAAACATTGTTCCTATTTTTACTTTGAACAAACTATTATCTGTTAGTCAATTAAACTATGTTTTTAACATCTAAACTTGTAGAAGGAGAAAAAAATATAATGATCAAAATTTCTCAGTAGAATAAAATATTTCATTTTACCTTTATTTCTTCTCTAACATTCTTTCTTTATGCAAATCCAAATGTTTGACCTATATCATTTTTTCATTTTCCTTCTGTCTATAGAATTTATTGTAACATTTCTTGCAGGTAAGTCTGCTGGTAACAAATTCCCTTGATTTCTGTCTGTATTAGAAAATATGTATTCCGGCTGGGGGCAGTGCCACACCCCTGTAATCCCAGCACTTTGGGAGACTGAGGTGGGCGGATCACCTGAGGTCAGAAGATCGAGACCAGCCTAGCCAACATGGTGAAACCCTGTCTCCACCAAAAATACAAAATTAGCTGGGTGTAGTGGTATGCGCCCATAATCCCAGCTACTCCAGAGGCTGAGGCAGGAGAATTGCTTTAACTGGGAGGTAGAGGTTGCAGCGAGACAAGATCAGGTGACTGCACTCTAGCCTGGCCAACGGAGTGAGACTCTGTCTCAAGAAAAAAAAAAAGAAAAAGAAAATATTTTATTATTTATTTCTCCTTCATATTGAAGAATAAATTTGCTCTATTCAGGATTCTATGTTGGTGTTGGTTTTTTTCTTGCAATGCTTTAAATATTCTAAATCTTTCTCTACATTCTCCTTTTTCTTGCATGGTTTCCAACAAGCTTCTTCTATAGATAAGATTGTTTTTTCCCTCATCCTTCCCCTGTGGCTTCTTAGCTTCTTTTAAGACTTTCTCTGTCCTTGATTTTCTACAGTTTGTATATGATATGCCTAGGTATAATGAATATGATACGCCTATGTATATCATGTTTGGTGTGCTCTAACCTTCCTGGATCAGTGGTTTGTTACCTATTATCATTATTACCTCAAATATTTCTTCTATTTGTTTTCCTTCTGGAACCCACACACTATATGTATTTATACTTTTTGTAGTTGTTCCGCAGTTCTTTGATGCTTTGTGATTTTTTTTTATTTCCTTTTTTTTTACATTTCAGTTTTGGATGTTTTTATTGAAATTTCTTCAAGCAAACTGATTCTTTCCTCCACTCTTTCCTATCGATGAGCTTTTTGAAGGCATTCTTGTTTCTGCTACAATATTTTTTATTTCTAGCATTTTCTTTGATTCTGTCTTAGAGTTCTCATCTCTCTGCTTGCATTACTTATCTGTCCTTGCAAGTTGTTCCTTTTTTCATTATAGTCCTTAGCATTTTAATATTTATTTTAAATCCCTCTTCTAATAATTTCAACAACTCTGCCATATCTAGTCTGGTTCTAAAATTTGCTCTGTTTCTTCAATGTTTGGGTTTTTGTGTGTGCATGTGTGTGTGTGTGTGTGTGTGTGTTTTTTGTCTTTTGGTGTGACTTGCAATATTTTATTGAAAGCTAAATATGAGGCATTCATGAGACAGGAATAAGACAATGTGGTCACAGGAGAATAGACAATTCCAAGCAGCAGTTTCACATGACTAGCAAAAGGAAACTTGAAATAGCTGCATGAGCTAGGGGCTGATATGACTGAAAATAAGGACGTAGACCAAGCTGGCTAAGACTGACTGGACCCAACATGGTGCTGGATTTGACCCAGGTTTCACCTAGGACCTCATTATATGCGCATTAACATACTAAATCGCATACCCATCAGTGCCATGACAGTTCTAGAAGCATCCATATTTGGATGTTAAAATGGGTAGCACCACAGTTCCAAGAAATCTTCCCCTCTTTCCAGGAATCTTCATGGATGTTTCACACCTTGGTTAAAGAAGCTCATAAAGGTAGAACCCCGACACCCCGCTGGGCATGACTCTTTCTTATATATGCCGGCATTTTCTTTTCTTAAATGTGTACTTTTCGCTTTGCAATAAGTCTCTGTACTTTCACTCTTTTCCAACTCATTCTTAAATTTCTTCTCACAGCAATATCAAGAGCCTGGACACTGGCCAGGCCAAGGTCCCACCTGCATTCGGGGACCCCTCCCAGCCCACCAGTATCACTAGGTAAAAAGAAACTGAGGTAAGTAGGCCTTTAGTGTAAGGTTTTATGTTTATCTTGCTAAGGGCTTAGACTGCGTTTATTATTTGTTGTAACTGTCGATGTCAGAGTCTAAAATTTACTTTGGTATCCTTGTTTTTTGTCTCGCCTCTAATTTTTTGGTTTCTCTACAGAGACTTCTTAGATAAGGTCTGAGACATGCAGTTCTTTCAGCTGTATTTTCCCATTATTATACTGGAGCCCCATTGAAGTGGTGGTAAAAGGTGTGGCGAGTGGAAGCAATTGTTCTACAGCCCTATGATCAGGTTTCAGTCTCTTAGTGAGCCTGTGCCCCTGGGCTGTGCCCTTATCAAGTGCTTCTCAGTTTTGTTTTGCCTTGTTTGTTTACTCTCTTAGGTGAGACAGGAGGGCCAGAGGGGGCTGGCGTTGGGTATTTCCCTTCTTCAAGTCAGTTAGACTCTGATAAAAATACAATAGGTTAGGTAGGCTCTGGTAAAATAATGTCTCTTGAAGGTGAACCTTGTTAAGAAGAGTAGAATGCTGGCATTTTTCCAGACTGCTGTGTTTTCCATCCTGGAGAAACACAGGGGATTTTTCTCAGACGTCCGTGGTGAGAAAGTGGACATCAGAGAAAATTGTGGGTGCATACCCGTAAAATTGAGCCCACTCAGAGTTTTAAATTCTCAAACATGTACATCTTGAGCCACCAGCAATTCATTAGTTATAGCTTGAAGTTTTCTTATTCCATTCCTGGTTCTCGGGGAGCTGTTTATTTTGGGCTTTTGCTCCAGCATATTGCGATCTGCCTTTCTGTCTCTCCAATACTAGGGGCATCAGTTTGCCCTGTGGTCCCCGTTCTCTGATGGATCTAAGAAGACTTGTTGATTTTCAGTTTGTTCACCTTTTATCTTGTGAGAACACAAATAACTTCCAGGTATCTTATATGCCAGATTTGAAACCATTTTCCTCAAATGCTGTCATTTTAAAAAGCACATATTTTATTTTCTTCAAATAGCAAGTCGTTTTAAGTTTTAATTTCTAATTGTTTCAGCATCTGAAGTCTTTGCGGATCCGTTTCTCTTCCTTGTTATTTATTGATACAGAACGGCTGGGCTCCTGACTAAACCCCACCCTTAAGCCTGGAACCACAGCCGTAAGTGGAAACAGCTGACCCCATTTTTCAGCCCAAATGTTACCTGTTTGGCCTGCCCCGCTCCTATCCCGTGCCCATAAAAAAAAAACTTCAGCAGGCAGAGCAACAGACCGGCTGAGCGGCGGGATACGAGCGGCTGAGCAGCAAGCAGAGAAACAGCGACTGAATGTCGGGGACCACGGAGAGACGCCGCTAACTTAGACGGTGAGGCTTCAGGGAAAGATCCCCTTCTTCCTGCGCCATCCCTTTCCCAACTCCCCATCCCACTGAAAACCACTTTTATTCCCCAATAAAATCCTCCACATGCACTACCCTTCGACCCATTCATGGGACCTGATTCTTAGATGCTGGACAAGAACCCAGGTGCCGAGAGGGCAGCGGCTCGGACGCTGCTGCGGGGCCCACGCAGAGCCTGGTCCCACCGGAGAGGCGCGACCCGGCTCCAGCGTCCATTCCCTCCAGTTCCTGCACTCGGTTGCTTACATGCTTCCTCTCTCAAGGAGTGGCCAGTGGCAGGCTGAGTGAAATGAGCCATTCCGGTTCTTGCCCATGAAAAGGGTCAAGGTCCGGGGAACACTCTCATCGTTTCTATTGGTTCTCATTTCTTTTCTTTTTGAGAGAGGGTCTTGCTGTGTCACCAGGCTGGAATGCAGTGTTGTGACATGTCTCACTGCAACCTCTGCCTCCCAGGCTCAAGTGATCCTCCCAGCCAGTCCCAAGTAGCTGAGACTATAGCAAACATCACTACGCTCAGCTAATTATTATTATTATTTTTTAAGAGATGAGGTCTCACTATGTTGCCCAGGCTGGTCTTGAACTCCTGGGCTCAAACAATCATCCCACCTCAGCCTCCCAAAGTGCTGGAATTTTAAATGTGAGCTACCATGTCTGGCCTTAGTTCTCATTTTTGGTAACTTGTTTCCTTATGTAATCAAAAATCTTTCTGTGTCCCCCGTGACCCTTAAAAATTATTTGTGTATATTCTCAAAGGCCTATGTCAACAAAAAAGAGTCAAACTCTTTAAAGAGGTTTATTATGAACCAATCAGGAGTGATCAAGGTGTAAGGCACAGTTTCAAGAGGTCCTGAGAGCATGAACCCAAGGTGTTTGGGTTGCAGCTTGGTTCTGTACTTTTTAGGGAGACATAAGACATCAATAAATATATGTGAGGTGTACATTGGTTTGGTCTGGGAGGGTGGGACACTTGAAGTGGGTACTTATAGGTCATAGGTGGATTCAAAAAATTTCTGATTCACAATTGGTTGAAAGAAGTTATTATCTAAAGGCTCGGAATTAATAAAAAGGAGTGTTTGGGTTAAGACAAGGGATTGCAGAGACCAGGGTTCTTATTATGTGGATGAAGTCTCACAGGTGGCTGCTCTTAGAGGCAATAGATGGCAAATGTTTCCTATTCTGATCTTTAACAGGTGCCAGACTCTCAGCTAGTCTCTTCAGGATCAGGAAAAGATCTACAGAATGTAAATTTCCACCGTAAGAGATAGTCTGGCAGGGCCATTTCAAAATATAACAAATATATTTTAGGGCAAATACTTTAATTTCTTTCGGGGCCTGCTATCAATCATGTGATGCTATACTACAGTCAGGTCTGAATTTGCTATCTTATTGCTACAAAGAGTCTGTTTTGTCTTAAGTTCTCTGTTTTAATGTTAATGCTGCTCCGTTGTTCCTGAATTCCAAAGGGAGGAGAGTCTACTGAGGCGTGTCCGACCCCCACCTTCCTGTTATAGCCTGAATGAGTTTTCCAGGTTGACTTGGGAATCCCACTGGCTTAGAGGAGGTGTCCATTTAGTTGGTTGGGGGGGTTTGGTTTACACTAGGATAAAGATTCCTTCCTCCAGAGTTGACTTGAGTTTACTTTTTCAGGTACCTGCAGAGAGTACAGTCAGACTTGACATTTTTGGACCTTAGTCCAAATTATGAAAATTATGAAATTTGAGCAATTTCCACTGGACTATCAGAACTTGTTTTACAGCTCCTTTTTCTGTCTCACCACCATTCTATCCTCTCTTCCATTTGTCTTTTTATCTTTTGATTTATTTCTCTCTCAGCACCATTTTTTTCCTCTCTCCCATTTTTCCTATCAGGATGTGGTAAATTTATTTCTAAGGAGTCACTATCCTAAGTGCCCTGAGTGGGAATGATTCTTTGACATCCTGACTTAGCATCTTTGTGTGTGTGTGTGTGTACGCGCGCGCGCGCAAAGGAGGTTGCTTTATATGACTGTCTACCTTGGTTATGTCTTCAGTTTCTGGTTTGCCCCTTTTTACATAGAGAATCCACCAACACTTTAGTTTTGGCTCACTGCAACCTCTGCCTCCTGGGTTTAAGCAATTCTCCTGCCTCAGTCTCCTGAGTAGATGGGATTACAGGCACTCACCACCATGCACAGCTAATTTTTGTATTTTTAGTGGAGATGGGGTTTCACTATATTGACCAGGCTGGCCTTGAATGCCTGACCTCAAGCCAGCTGCCCTCCTTGGCCTCCCAACGTGTTGGGATTACAGGTGTGAGCCACCGCACCTAGACGGCCATTTCTTCTTGATTGTCAAATGCACTTGGAGTAACAGCAGTATGGAGTGACAGCTTAATCCTCAAGTTCTCAATTCTTCTTCTGTTTTAAACATAGTAATCACTTTGTATCCTTTTGTGTCTTTGCTAATTCGTATTTAACAAATATTTTAGCTAGAATTTTCTTTCTTTTTTGGAGGACAGTCTTGCTCTGTCACCCAGGCTAGAGTGCAGTGGCTCGATCTCTGCTCACTGCAACCCCTGCCTCCCAGGTTCAAGTGATTCTTCCACCTCAGCCTCCTGAGTAGCTGGGATTACAGGTGCCCACCACCACACCCGGCTAATTTTTATGCTTCGGCTAGAGATGGGGTTTCACCATGTTGGCCAGGCTGGTCTGGAACTCCTGATCTCAAGTGATCCACCCACCTCATCCTCCCAAAATGCTGGGATTACAGGTGTGAGCCACTGCGCGCAGCCTAGAATTTTATTATTTATTTGTTTTTGCCAAAAAATTAGTTCACATGGCCTAGTCAGAAGCAGACATCTCTCTTTGACATGTTTTCAAATTGTGACTTGATTACTCTTCTGGACTTTTGTTCAAAGGTCTGTCAGCATAGCTTTTATACCAGTCCTACACATCCATTTTCAAAATCACTTTAACTTGAAATTCTTTAGAGCAAAGTCTAAACAAGCTTATTCTCTACTGATACTTATTCATTTGACTGGTTCTGGTCGTGGGTAGAGGATGGGGACGGGTGGCTAGTCCTGCTTAGGCGTATGGTCTTGTAAGCATGGGATTTCCAATTCACTTATATACCTATTTCATCCTCTTTTCCCTCAGGTTTTACTCCACTGAGGATTTTTTAATTTGGGGGTCATCATTGACCTTCTAGTTTTCTTCCTCTTTCTCACATTGACATTGTCTCTTGTGTGACAATTCTTTATAGTTTACAGACTCTTTATTTATTTACTATTTTTTCTCTCTGCACAACATTAGGAATCTAGAGTACCTAGATCAAAATCTAGCTGTTCCACTTTCTAAGCCAAATCACCTTGTCAGGCCATAAACAGTGACATTTATTGAGTGCTTATTGGGTGTGCTAAGTATTTTACCCATTATCTTGCTGAACCTTTATTTTTCTCTTGTGTGTAATTATTTTAGTTATTTTTAACATTAGTATTATATGTGAAAAAAACTATGCCTTAGTCAGCTTGGGCTGCCATAATAAAATAGGATAGACTGGTGGTTTAAACAACGGAAATTAATTTTCTTACAGTTCTGGAGGCTGGGAGTCCAAACTCAAGCTGCCAGCATGGTTGATTTCTGGTGAGGGCTCTCTTCCTGGCTTGCAAATGGCCACTTTCTAGTGGTCATATGTGCTCATAGGGCCTTTCCTTGGTGCCTGTGTGTTTAGAGACAGAGAGGAAGGGCAAGCACCCTTATGACCTCACCTAAACCTAATCATCTCCGAATGGCCCCATCTCCAAATACTGAAGGGTAGGGTTTCAACATGTGAATTTATATGGGAAACAGGACGGGAAGACACAATTTAGTCCACTGCAAAGAATCTAACAGATTTTGCACATTTTAATTATTATCATTTTCTTTTCCCTTTTCTCCCCCTTTCAAAAATGTACCTTCTCTCTTTAAACCAGTTTGAATCTCTGAAAGTCATTTAATCCAAAAATATTCTTTTCACAGATGAAGAAACTGAGACTCAAAAAGGTTAATTAAAATTTTCAAAATCATATAGGCAACTTGTGGAAGAGTTAATTTAGACTTACAGGGAGTCACAAAAATAGTGCAGTGTTCTTGTAACTCAGATTCCCCTAATGTTCACATTTCATATAGCACTGGTATATGATTGAAACTAAGGTATTAACCCTTGTGCAAGACTGTTAACTCAGCTATAGACTTTCTTCAGATTTTACCAGTTTTTCCACAGATTTCCTTTTTTCTGTCAGGCCTCCATCTGCAAGTCCGGACCCAGAAAGTCTAAAGTCCTGCCTGCCTCAGCTAGTCACCCCCCACCCTGCACCCTCACCCTACCCCCCACACTCCGCACCTGCATTTGCCTTTATTCCTGATCGCCCAGCAGAGCTTCGCCATGACCTTAAGCTTCTAAACCCACCCTGCCATCTTAAGGGTTCTTATGATAATATGAATACTCCTCACCCAACCCTACCATCTTAACTACTCTTACTCCACCCACCATTGTAACTGAAATTATGGTAATAAATACTCCTTGCCCCTATCCCCACCACTGTAACTGATCTTACTGTGTAACACCCCTGCCCCTCCCCAAAAGATTTGCCCCAACCTATGAAACCAACTCCTATCCCACCGCCCTTCGCTAACGCCATTTTCGGCCTTAGCGCCCCTGCACCCAAGTGACTAAACAGCCACGTTGCTCACACAAAGCCTGTGTGGGGAGTCTCTTCATTCAAAGCGCACACTTTTCGCATTTTCTATTTCAGAATTCAATCCAGGGCCCCACGTTGCATTTAGTTGTTATGTGTCCTTAGTCTCCTCCCATTTCTGATCGTTCCTTAGTTTTATTTTGTCTTTCGTGCCCGTGCTACTTTTGGAAAACTATGGTTAAGCCATTTTGATAGTATGTCCTTACTTTTTGTTTCTCTAATATTTTTTCATGATTAGATTGAGATGATTCATTATTAGGGAAAAATACCACAGACATGACATGCCCTTTTAGAAAATCATATTGGGCATTACATGATGCTGATATGTTCTACAGCTGGTGAGGCTGACATTTATCTCTTGGATACAGTGGTATTTTCAGCTTTCTTCACTGTAAAGGTGCTATTTTCCTTTTTTAATAGATACTTGGTGGGAGATATTTTGAGATACTCCAATTATTTATGGAGGATGGTGTGTCTATTAAGAGCTGAATGAGCTTAATTGTCATTGTTCTTGCTTTGTATTGAGCACATCCATTTATCCTTCTCTTTTTCTCTCTAATCTCAGAGAGGGACTTTGATAAGGGTCATGAGCAAAATGACCCAAAGGAGACAACACAGACTCACTGTCCCCTTTACCTCCTTCACTGGATAGGGAGTGCTTCGATGGAAAAAGTAAAGATTGTTGTGGTCTTTCTTTGGTTCTTTTTCCTCACCTCTGTTAGAAGATGGGGCAGAACATGTTAACTGAGGAAGTTCCCTGCAAGGTTTAAGAGAGCTATAGAAGGACCAGAAGAAAGGAAGTGGAGCAAGAAGAGATAAGGAGATAGGGAAAGGAGAAATACAAATCTGCTCAGTCCAGACTGTTTGGAAAAAAGAATGGTGGGGGAGCCTAAGAAGAAGGGTGTGCAGTTGTCTGCGGCTACCCTATGGCATATTTTTCAGAATTCCAAGCAACAGAGGAGGGGGTAAATGGCCAGTCAAGGTGAGGTTAACACCTTTTGGACTGGGAATTCCTCAGTGATCTTTGCTCTTTACATTTCTGTTGATAATGCCAAACCCATGGCTTTAAGTTTGACAGTGGAAAACAGGCCTTCTTTGGGAGGGGTGCCCATGTCTCAGAATCTTCCATTTTTTCCATACTGCTCCTAAGTTTGAAGAAGTAACTTCTCCTGATAAGGATAATATAGCCAGTCTAAAGTACCTTAAAATCTACCACTTATCATGGAGAAAGAGTTGTTTTTGAATCACTTAGGACTGTATTTTCTATTAATGCTTTAACAAATTGCCACAAACTTAGTTGCTTAAAGTAGCACAAATGTACTTATTTATTATTTATTTTTTAGAGACAGAGTCTCACTTTGTTGTCCAGGCTGAAATGCGGTGGTATGATCATGGCTCACTGCAGCCTTGAACTCCTGGGCTCCAGTGATCCTCCCTACTTCAGTCTCCTGAGTAGCTAGGACTATAGGTAACACACTACTATACCTGGCTTTTTTTTTTTTTTTTAATAGGGATGGGGTCTTGCTGTGTTGCCCAGGCCAGTCTTGAACTCCTGGCCTCAAACAATCCTCCTACCTCAGCCTCCCAAAGTGCTGGGATTACAAGCATGAGGCACTTTGCACGGACTCACAAATTTATTATCTTACAGTTTCTTTAGCTCAGATATCTGAAATATTTCTCACAGGGCTAAAATCAGATGCCTGTGTTCCTCACTGGAGGCTGTGGGAAAGGATCTGCTCATTCAGGTTATTGGCTGAGGGGTCATTCTCAGCTCTTAGAGGCCAACCACATTCATCAAAACCAGTAATTGTAGGTCAAGTGCTTCTCTCTGTTCATATGTCTCTGTCCTTTACTTCTGCCTCATTCCTCCTGATTCTCTTTTTGTCACATCTCTCTCATTGATTTCAGATGAAGAAGTTTCCGAGCTTTTAAGGGCTCATGTGATTGCACTGGGCCTGCCTGGATAATCCAGGGTCATTTCTCTATCTTAAGGTCACTTTTTCCATGTCATATAATATATTTACAGGTTCCAGGATTTAAGGCGTGGATATCTTTGGGAGGGCTATTATTTGGCTGTCATAGGCTCAAACAACACAAAGGGGAGGTTTTAAAAGGAGATGAGGGACAAGATGTGGGGGAAGGCCCATCCTGGGAGGACAGTGATGACTATGGGCAACTGAAAGGAGAAAGAGGGTGTTGTTCTTCTGAGTGGGTGAGAGATGAGGCTTTAAATCTAGAGAGTTCCAACTGGAGGCAGAGGTGGTGGAAGATGATGCTGCCTTCTTCAGTGTTCTTAAGCTGCTTTTGCTGAGGAAAGCCAATGGGGTCTGGAGTGGAATTGATCTCTGGAGCACTCAACTTGCCTGAATATTGTGTAGATCTCTATCCAGCGCCAGATAGGCCAACTATAGAAGACAAAGCAAGACTTGGGGAATATTGGAGTGAATGACCTGCTGGTTCTAAGGCACAGCTTTCTGGCCATCTGTTTGCTTTGCTGGCAGTCCTAGTCATCTGACTCTGCCTGTCCACAGCACTGATTTTGATGGTGCTGGTTTTAAGAAGCTCCTGCACACCCCATGTCCATGCAGATTCTCCTCCCTGCATTCCACTTCCTCCTAAGGGAGCTCTGGTGTGGTGTGGTCCTGTCATTGGCGACTGGGATGCTGGGCTTAGACACCTGTGGTACACTGGATTCTTCATGTGCAGTGTCTCCCATTTGCTCAGCCTACTTTCTAACCCAGTCGCTACTAGGGAAGCCAGTTTCACATAGGTGAAACCTGACATCTCCTTCCTTGCTTTCTGCCTCAGGATCATCCAACACCATGGTGTAGATGCTCAGAAATTAACTGGCATTTACATGTACAACTTAGAAGTGAAAGGGAGTTATAACCCATGGAATAATCTTGGGTGAATGAGAAATGGGAACTTGAGATAATGCTTTCCTGAGGGGATGTTTCTATTCCCTGAGGGGGATGTTTCTGAAGTGCATTCTATATTAATTCCTTAGAGGATCGCAATGAAACTAATGCCCAATTGTCCACAGGAGTGACCAGCTCCGTAACACACCTTTGTACTGGCTTTTTACTTGTCCCAATTTTATCCTGCTACCTGACTTCTGTTTCCTGAATTCACCTCCCAAAATAAATTACCTGCATGCAAGCCCGATCTCAGCTTCTGCTGAGGCCTGTGCCAACTATATTAGTTGGTGAAGTGGAGGAAAACCCAAGTCAGGATAAAAATATTTTAATAAGACAAAGCTCAGTCTTTCTATATAATACCCACCTATGAGTTGGAAGCCAGGCCTGGGAAAAAACAGCCAGAGGCATCTGTTACCACAACACCTGGCTTTGGGGGTAATCCATAACTCTGTAATGCCCTTTAAACAGCAGGCCAAGTTGTAGGTGACTTGCTTGTGTAAATAAAACAGGCAGAGAAGCATAGAGGTGGCATAGTGCTAGTGTTGTAAACAGCTTATCTGGATATCTTGAGGACACAAACTAGAGAGCCTCTGATAAATCAATTAGTAAAATGAATTGATCGTTGTATTTTAAGCATGCTCTTTGGAAGAAATTGGGAGGAGGCAGAATAGAGGAAGAATCTTCATACATCTTTTATCTTTAAGAACGTGCAATAGGAGCTTGGGAATGAAAAATCTTTAGGGATGCTTAAAATGCCAGGCAGCATAAGGCTAGAATGAAAACCAACACCCTAGAAAACAGGGATACTAGGAGGAGGACTGGGCTATGAGTAAAATATATAATTTTAAAGTACTGACTCTGTTTCTTTTCCACCTGTGAAACCTTGTTTCTGGTGGTTTAACATAACTGAACTGCCATTTTCTTATCTGGAATTTGGGGATAGATGGTAACAATTTTGTCTTGATAGATATAAGAATCAAATAATTTATATAAACAAAAATTAAAATAAATCATACCTTGAGTAAGAAACTAGTATATACCAGGACTTTCTTGGGCACTATGGAATAAAGAGATGAGCGTGACATGGTACTTCCCTTTGAGGACCTGCCAAGTTATGAAGAAGACAGAGACAGGTGCAGGTATGAATATGTAGAAGGCAATGCCTATTTACATTCTTAATAGAGGAAATCCTTAATGGAGGCAAGAAAAATCTGAGAAATCTAGAAAAGAAGCAATTGATCTTTCTGGGTGTAGGAAATTAGCAGTTGACATCTAAGCTAGAAATTAGTAGGTTTCTTTAGGCATAGCAAGAAGTAAAATAGGAGGAAGATGGCAAGGGCATTCCAAGAAGATAGAAGAACAGAATGAAAGGCATATGATGTGCAAGTTAGAAATAGAGAATAAAGAAGATAGTCAGCTTGTTTGAAACTTACTCAGTTCAAAGTTTCCATGCTGCCCCCAGAGTGTTACTATACAATGAGTAGTCTGAATCTAAAGTCAGAGACTCGGGTGAGGAGATGAAGCTGGACATAAGGACTGCTCAGAGAAAGGGAGTGTGTATAGTGAAGCAATGATTGGCTCAAGAAATTCAAATATTTAATAGATAGGGAAAGTAACATGAAATAGGATGTCAAATTAGATGTTTTGACTGAGACATCAAAATACAATAGATATTAAAAAATTACAAATGAGATATCAGACACCAGGTAGAAATGTAAAACTAGGTGTTTGAGGATGCTAGTTCTTTTACCAACAAGGAAAATATGAAGAGATCTAAAGAGGTCAATAGAATTTCTAATGAGGATTTCTTTGGGAAGAATTGGTTCTGTGATTCTTAGTATTTTTCATCAAGTCTTGGGAAGGGACTTCAAAGGAGATCACTTGGAGAGCTTGATATGGAAACCTTTTATTAAGAGTGGGAGAACTATCAATTGATATCTAATATATGCCTAGGAATCATAGAGTGAGAGAGAGACCACCTGATCTAACCTTTGGTTTCAGTACAGTGGGAGATGACTGCACTTCCTTCTGATGGTGTGTTTAAGATGCATGATTCTGGAGGAGGATAAGAATATTAGTACAGTGTCATTTAAAAAGTTATCTTGACCAAGAAAATTTATGTCAGAGTTCTATTTGGAGGCTTCAGTAGGAGATCCTCCAAAAAAATCTTCTAATTTGCTCATGAGAGGAAGAGTCAGCTTTTAATTTCTGCCAGGCCCTGCAATAACAGAACCACCTTAAGACAGAACCGGTCAAGGCAGAACTTTGGCATTCTTTTCCTCTCCTCCCATGGCGGGCTTAAAAACAGTGATTAGGAGGAGGTAAGAAGAAGAGCAAAATGAATGAAACCTCCTTTCTTGAAGGTGGTTAATCGGCTTTCAATCATGCCCTATTTGGGATGTGACGAGGGGAATAAGGGCTTTTGCTTTTGAAGAGTTATAACTTTGAATGAAGATTTAAATGCCAATTAACATATTGAACTAGAACTTTCTAATGTCCATACTGAGACTTCATGACTTAGACCATTCTTCGGCTTTATTTTTTCCTAAGGATGACTGCCCAAATTTTTATCCAGGAACACGAAAAAGGTATCTCCCAATAAAAAAGTATAAATGGATAATGAAATACCAAAAAGAAATTGCATCTCAGAAGTTGTGCTGTATCAAGGCTTTATATGAAAAGGATTCAGACAAAGAGAGCCTAAAAAGCCAGAGAAGTCAATGAGATTGGAGTTGTAAAAACCAAGAAAATTAAAAGTATCAAACTCAGTACTAGTAAAGAAGACAGATGTTTTCATCCTGACAATGAACACAAGCTGGATAAACTGTAAAATCATAATATTCTTTTTTAAAAACCTGTTATCAGAGATCTGAGGTTTCAGTGTATTCTAGATGAAGTAAACCTGGAAAGAGATGAGCCCTTTCTAAGAGACAGAGTGTCTTAAGTACACAGATTCTGAGCACTGATGAAGGGAAGGGCCTCATCCCTACTTTCAGTCATGCCCTATTTGGGGTGTGATGAGGGAGATAAGGGCTTATGTTTCTATAGAGTTATAACTTTGAATGAAGATTCAAATACGAATCAACATATTGAACTAGAAATTTCTAATGTCCCCCAAAATAATTTAAACCGTTAGTAAGCTAAATATAACCCAGTGGCTAAAAATCCCTTATCTTGCTCAAGTGCAGATTAGATTCACTTTGCCCACAAACTCTTATCAGCCTGGGATGGGAAGAGGTATACCTTTTTTTCTGGGAAGAAATATCATTTATTTCAATCTTTATTGTCCTTTTACATATGATGTCTTGCATGTAATAAAAATTAGAAAACAGCAAGAAGGTAGAAAATGTAAGCTATAATTTAAAAAAAGTCAGTTGGAGACTCACAAATGGTTCAGATATTGGAATTAGCAGACAAGGACTTTAATCCATTAAAACTACATTAAATATTTCAACAGAAAAACTAAAAGTATAAAAAGAACCACCTGGGAATATTTAATGTAGTTATATTTCAACAGAAAAATAAAAAGTATAAAAAGAATCACCTGGAAATATTAGAAATAAGAAATACAACATCAGAAGAATTCATTCAATGACCTGAACAGCAGTCTGGAAACATGAAAAGAAATTATCAGTAGAAATATAGAAAGTTGTTCAAAGTGAAAATCAAAGAGAAAAAATAATGGAAACAAAACCAAACAATGTCTGAGACCTGTGGGACAATATCAAAAGGTTAAGAATATATATAATTAGAGTCTCACAAGGAGAAAAGGACAAGAAAGTAGTGCAGAAGAAATATTTAAATAGATAATAGTCTAGAATGCTTCAAAATTGATGAAAAATATCAACTCATAGATCCTAAAAGTTTAGCAAACTCCAAAGAGAAAATGCAAAGAAATAATACAAATATATCACAATCAAACTGATTTATACCAGATATTAAGAGAACAACATAAGAATATTAGCTGATTATGCCAACCACACTTATTAGAAATAATGAAGGTAGAAGGCAATGAAATAATATATTCAAAGTGCTGAAAGGAAAAAAATGCCTGTCAACCTAGAATTCTATATTTAGTAAAATTTTCAGTCAGATAAGAACAGAGATAATTTCTCTTCAGCAGACCTGAACTACAAAAATAACATAGGATATTTATCTGATATCAGATAGAAGCTGTTTTTTTAAGGAGGAATGAAGAGCTCTGCAAAGAGTAAAATTGTGGGTAAATGTAAAAGATCTTTCTCTTTAAATTGTTGTAAAAAACTAATGACTATTAACACAAAAATTTGTAACAATATAGGGTGAGTTTGAAGAACCAACTGTCTCTCTGGCGTGTCTTGTGGGATTCGGGCCAAGAATTAAATTGGAGTGGTAGAGTCTAGCAAGGTGGGGCCAAGGAGGCAAGTCTGGATGATCAGGACCAGTATGGCTGTGGCCAAGAGAGGATCTGAGACTGGCTAAACAAAGAGAGATTGGGCACATAAATATTTTGAGTATAGTGGCATCCAGGTTTTTACTTTTAAAGAAGAAAGTTACAAATATGGCTGGGCATGGTGGCTCATCCCTGTAATCTTAGCACTTTAGAAGGCAGAGGTGGGAAGACTGCTTGAGCCCAGGAGTTCTAGACCAGCCTGGGCCACACAATGAGATCCCATCTCTTAAAAAAAAAAAATTAAAAAATTAGTTGGGCATAGTAGTGTGTGCCTGTAGTCCAGGAAGCTGAGGTGGGAGGGTTGCTTGAGCCCAGGAGGTCAAGGCTGCATGAGCCATGATCACACTACTGCACTTTACCCTGGGCAACAGAACAAGATGTCTCAAAACAAAGACAAATATGGAAAGAGGGGGAGGCCACAATAAACTCTCTAGTGTTGGAATGGAATTTAGGTATTGATGTGAACTCATGGTTTTACATCTGTCTTCCTGTTTTTACCTACCTATGTATCTAAATATATATATGTGTGTGTGTGTCTTCCTATTTTTACCTACCTATGTATCTAAATATATATATGTGTGTGTGTATACATATATATATACATATATATATACATATATATATACATATATATACATATATATATAGAGAGAGAGAGAGAGAGAGAGAAAGAGAGAATAGAGATAAATAGAAATAAATGTAGTTGTAGGCATGTGTGTACAAGTATACAAGCTATGCCCCTTGACTGGACCTAGAATCAATGACACTCAGGAGCAGTAAACACACTTAGCTCTTGCTTTCTAAATACCATTATCTACTAAAAGAAACCAGGACTTCCTAAAGAAAATCATTGTGTGTTTTTGTTTGCTTGTTTGTTTTTGTTTCTTTCCTTTTTTTTTAGACTTGGTGTCTCCCTCTATTGCCCAGGCTGGAGTGCAGTAGCATAATCAGACTATGTCTTCTGGGATTAAATGACCCTCCTGCTTCAGTCTCTCTACTGGCTGGGACTACATGCGTGCCACTATACTTGCTAATTTTTAAAAATTTTTTAGAGATGGGGTCTTCTGTGTTGCCCAGGCCGGTCTCCAGCTTCAGGTCTGAAGTGACCCTCTCACTTCCACCTGGAAATCATGATTCTTGAACTGAGTCAAGGAAAATACAGATATGTCTACAGCATTTTCATGTGTTGGAAAGTAAGAAAGTGCTCAGAGTGATGGGGATATGACAGAAGAATATAAGAATCTGCTCCTTTGAACTTCTACTGGCCAAATTTGGGACAATTTGAACATAAAAATAAATAATGGGTTATGACTTACTCAGTAAAATAGAAATCCATAACTCCATATTAATATAAACAAATGAATGGATAGATGAGAAGGGACAGTTCTACCTTAGAGTAAAATGCCAACTAATAAGTGTTGAAGTAATATAGGCATTACAAAAATCACCATTTTTCAATCACCATAATATTAAATGACTCAGACAAGAATCACCAATGGATGTTAAAATTTGTAGGTAGAAATTAGAATAAGAGCAAGATGTTTTTGTACCACCAAAGCATTTCTCCACAAATCACCTATTAACCAATAATTACAAAATATGAAATAACTTTATAGTGAAACTAGCTGGTAAACTCCATTTTAATCAAGTTAATATCATCAGTAATTGGACAAATAGACATTATGTGCTTCTTGGTATGTTTCACTATGATGAATACAGCATACATTTTGTGATATTCATGCAAAAATATATAAGCTGAATAAAACTATCAGAAAATATCAAACAGATCCAAATTGAGGGCTATTTTACAAGGCCACTGGCTGTATGTGACTATAATTTTTCTTTTTTTTTTTTTTTTTTTTTAAATAGAAGCAGTCAGATGAGCTGCCAGCTTCCATTCCGGTATAATATATAAATGGGAAGCTTTCAGTAGGACAAGATGAAAGGGAAAAGAGTTAGCCAGCGTAGGCAAGGTTTAGTAAAGACCCTTCTCTCCACACATCTGTAACATCAATTAGACACTTGCTTTCTAGCTAACTCCTTTTTTTTTTTTTAAGACAAAATTCCTTCTGAAAGTTAAACCTTACATTCTCACCTTAGTATAAATTTCTTTAATCAGATAATTAAATTGCTTTCTTTTGAATACTTATCTCAATCACAAACAGATTTTTTTTTCTTTTTAATTAACTTTTTGGGTGATGGTAGTGACTTGGAGCATGTAACACTTAGGAGAGAAAATTCAATCAGAGAATGGGGAAGCTTAGGGTAGCTGGAAAACACTGCTCCCTGAAAAAGTGAGAAGGATAAGGGAAGAGTTGAAGATTGGAAGGAGAGAAGAACGAACCAAAATTTTTCCTTCATGTATTTTTTTTTTTTTGTAGGACTCAGCTCTTTGTCTTCAGGCCCTGAAAAATCACCCAAATGACCACTGTCCTATGGGATGAAGGTAATTACCAATTTCTTGAACAGAACTAATAGCCAGTTGAGATAGTTTCCCAGGAAATAAATGGCGAGGTTGCAGCAGTCACTCATCCAATCAGGGTACTAAAAAAAGTCATTGTCATCTGAGAGGAGTTGTTGCCCTATTAGACATATGTGTCTGGAAATGTTATCTAGGTTACAGAAAGATTTTACCAAAAAAACCCTGCTTTTGTTTGTTCTAATGCCTCAGAAATCTGTCCCTCATGCTATCTGATCATCCTGTGACCAATCTGCAAAAAACCTGTTCCAGAATGGGATATGGGACATTGAAGTCTCAGATAAGTAAAAAACAATATATACAATCACTAAATAATGTTTCCTGTAGGTAGGCAGGAAGAGAGAAGAGGTTGCTTTTATCAAACAAAGGCTAAGAGAGACAGAAAAAGTTTTAGAATGCTTTGCCATGTCCATGTAGCTCTTAATTATATTGTCTTTTCAGTTGCTAATATGGGAGAGAGGACCCATGTTGGAATGGCTGTGATCAGTTGTCTACAGAGCTACCCTCTGTATTGTTCAGTGGGACCTCACATGGCAGAGTAAAGACCTATAGTTATAGGTGACAGTTCCAGCAACGCAATTTACTAAATGAGAAAGTCATAAATGCTCTAGTGCTAAAGAGATTCATGTTAGGATGCTGAAAGTTGGGGAATAAATTTAAGTGTCATTTGGGTGTGGGCTTGGTGACCAACTAATCTGTTTGCCCAGGGCTCTCCTGTTTCATAAGGTGAACACCCCCTCAGTCCCAGGCAAACCTGGACAATTGATCACCGACCCAGCAGACCAGGCTTGGTGATTTATAAGGCTTTTTTCAAGACTTAAAATCCCTTTATTCTGATGTGTGTATATATAAGTCCGGTGTTGCTTTCATGAACTCTATAACAGGAAACAATGGTGTCACTCACTTGGTCTAGAAGGCAGAGTGTTAGACTGGGAAGTGGTGGTTCTACCAGTAAACCACTGTGTGACCTTGGGAGAAATATTTCCTCTGTGAGTTTTTTTCCTCAAAGAGAAAGGATTCACAGGAATCTTACAAGATTTTTTCCAACTCTACCATTTTATGGCTTTTTCCTATGAATTTAAAGTGTTTTCATGCTAGTCTTGAGAAGATGCCCTTGCATACCAATTCTCCATTTACCTGTGTGTTTGAGGACAGAGAAGGTGCAGTGCAGGAGGTGAGGAATGCGAATGTGTAGAAAGAAAAATAAGGTGTCAAGAGGACAGTAAAAAAAGAAATGCAGAGCTTTTATTCCAAGGAATCAGAGGATATATTATACATCTATTCATTTTCCACCACTTAATTCCTTTTGGGGGCATAACAAGCAATGCCCCTCCCTACCCCATCTTAGCCACAGAGAGAAAAATAAGTTTGTCTAAGGCTACACAGTAAATTAATGACAAAGGTAAGAAGTAGAGTTTGTGTCTCCTGGACTGCACTGTTTACCTGCCAGACTGTGCTGCCTATGAAGTGTCTCTGATTAAAAGACCTGCTCACTTTTTGAACCAAAGAGGGAAGCATTATGTCTGATAAAAGAAAACATAGTAGATCCAACCCTTGGCATTGTTGACAATTTCAGATACAGGTTAAATACAGCAAGGGGAAGTCAATGCTACACCTTAAAAATTAATTGTTCAAGTACTAGGTCATTTCAGAGTAATGCACCGTGAAATTATGTTATTCTCCAGAAGAATTTCCATAAAGTTTAACATGCCATGACACATTCTTTTTCCATTGGAGTTAGTTTTTTAATAAGTACATAAAAAGAGGCTTTGGAGTCCAGGAGTGTGTGTAAACCTTGCTGCAGACAAAGCAGGATGTGTTAGGCAGGGCTTTTGGAGCAGCAGATGCCGCGGGATCGCTGCTAAGGGAGACTCCATTACCCAAGCATAGCCCATAAAAGCACAGCCCGGGCTGGTATCTGTGGAGGCAAGCGTAGAAGAAGTCATTAGTCTTGGTGCTTTTTTACTGTTATTCACACTGGGATAATGAGATTATTGGAATATTTTTTTTCCTAATGAGAATGAGACAGAATACCTTGGTCTCTAAATGATTTAGTCACAGAGGGAACACATTACTCTTCCCTTGATTGCTGTCAAATGCTGGAAAATTGGAATATTATACTGATATTTATCATGATGGGCAATATTTTTCCTGCCTTCTAGGTGTCAGATGAGATGGGAAAAATATTTGTCTGAAAAGCAGACTCCTTTACAACGTTTACGGAAAGGAAGACAAATGAAGATGCAGGATAAGGATCTGGGGGTGGAGGTTAGAAGGATAAGATAATTGGAGGATGGCTTTTTGCTATTTCTTTTTTTTTTTTCCGTCTGTAAAGCTATCTTCTTGCTTTAATTTCCTATATACTTCTCTTCCAGTTAGCTCACCAGTGTTTGGGGCTAATTAGACACTGTTTAGATTCAGAATAGAAGGTTAATTTCAAGGGAAATGGGTTTGTGTTGGTCTGGAGGTCATTAGTGGCAGCTAGTTAATTTGTGTTTCTTGGGAAGGAATAACATTCTGGGGCTGGAGAATTTTTCTGTGGGGGAAGGAAAGAAGGGTTTTTCAGTCTTATTCTCAAGAACCTTTCACCTGATACTTGTCAGCCCAAAGTTTATGGGGCCAATACAGATTAATTGGCTGGCCTGGTGCAATGAGATTCAACACTAGTCAAATACAGATTTGGCTTCACAGCCAAGGTGAACAAAGATATCACAAGTTCTAACTTCTGCTCCTGCCCCACCACCAAACTTGTTCTCCACGAAGTTCTGAAACCTCTGGAAAACAGACAAACAAAATTAACAAGTAAAATATTCCATGCTGTCATTAAGTGCTAGCTTTCAGAGGGACATCACCCTATTTCTACGTTACGATGAAACATTTTAGTGTTCTTGATGTAACAGGCAGAAGAATCTTACAGTATGAACATTAGTCCTCTGATTTGCAGATACCACTCTTTATTCGATTCATTCAGAGATCTTGTTAGAAATATAGAAATTTTGGCTCACCCTCTGTGGGCTTATTCATCTGTATTTTACAGTTTCCCAGAAAATTTTGTTGCAGACTGTCCTCAGTATTTGGGAACGAATGAAATACAACAAACATGTTATTATGGAAGAAGGCAGGGCTTCTTGGGAGGTAAATTGACTTGTCTAAGACAACACAACTAACAAGTGACAGAGCTGGGACTTGGTCTCAGAGCTAAGTGTGGTGGGATTTGCTTGATCCATGCTGGATCCTTGTTCTCTTAATGCTCAGTGGCCTGATCTCTTCCTTCCTCCCTTTCCTCATTTAACGATGTGGCATGTACATTGTCAGTAATTAATAGCTCTGTGGCGTTTGTTGACATCTTCCTCTGTGCCTTCCTGTGAGGCTCTGAGACATAATCCTTACTCTTAAGGAACATTTAGATTTGTTGTAGAAACAAAACACATAGCTATGAACATAAACTGTGATGGCTTTTATAGGGAAAGGAGATGCTCTAAACGCTTAGGATAGTTGAGGAGGGGGCCAGAAATAGACATGGAAGACAGCATGGAAATGAATGAGATGCGTGATTGTAGCTGCATCACGTGGTCAAACTTAACACCTAGAAAATTCTGGAAGCAGTCTGACATTTCATTATCAACTTATCTGTCATTTTGTATCACAACGTTCTCTGAGATCAAGGACTGTATCTTCTTGCCACGAATCCCCAGAAAGGTAAAATTCCTTGGTTCCAGGAAAGAGGGCATTCATTTAGCTTAGATCAAATTCTCAAAATTCAGCTCCTCCGTGAAATTTCCCACCCCTAAGAACATCTCCTTTGAAATTCTAAAACCTACCTCTATGGTGAATGTAGCAAAATCTAACTTATAATGTTGGTATTTGTGTCTATAATTTAGCCCCAACTGAACTGTATACAATTTGAGAGCAGAAACCATACATCTTGTTCATTTCTGTTTCCCACTGCTGAAGATTTCTAGTGGGTCTTGCCTGTACTTGGTGCTTGATCTCTTTGTACTGAATTAATTAAACAGGCAAAAAGTGCCGTGAAAGGGAATCCCTTAATGCGGTGAATGGTCCTCTCTTGCACCCTGACGTATACCTCCTGTCTCAGTCTGTGCTGCTATAACAGGATACCACAAAAATAGGTCACTTATAAAGAATGGACATTTATTTCCACACAGTTTTGGAGGCTGGGAAGTTTAAGCAGAGGGGCTAGCATCTGGTTGGTGTCTTCTTCCTGCATTGTCTCACGGAGGAAGGAAGAAGGGCGAGAGAGAGCAAGAGGGGCCAAATCTACTCCCAAGATAACAAAATCCCTCCCAAAATAATACATAAATCCATCCATGAGGGCAGAATTAAATTTCAACATGAGTTTTGCAGGGAGCAAACATTTAAAACATAGCACCTCTTTTGTCACTGCCACTTCTTTCTTTTTCTTCTGTGATGTCTCCCCAAGAGTCATTGAAGGTTTTCAGATAATGTCTTGTTTCTTTTACCTCCTTCTTTGCCTTATTCATTTTCCTTGCTCAGAATCACCAACAGAAACATTATTTAGTCAATTAGTGGGTCTATAAGACATAGAAAAACAAAATGTTTTTCTATTCTCACAAAGTCACCGTAACACAGAATACTTCGCCTCTGGTCACCAAAACACATGGCGGTTTTTCCCCACACACCAACCAAGGAATTCTACAGCAGACACTAGCTGGGTGTCCGCCACAATTCAATTCAATTGTGACACTATCTAGCTGGAGATAATGTCAGATTCCACAGGTTGAAGTCTGAGTCCCACAAGACTACCCCCAATTTCAGATGCTAGTTGAAGTAGCAGATTGACACTTACACTTTTCACCCACTTGTTATAAATCAGGGATTCCCATGACCTTTTCTTGTTCAATTCATTTGCTAGAATGGCTCACAGAACTTAGGAAAAAAGTTTTCTTACTTTAACCCATTTAATATAAAGGATATCATAAAGGATACAGATAAATAGCCAATGAGAAAAGATGTTAGGGCAATATGTGAAGGAAGGGGCTTAGAGCTTCTGTGCTCTTCCCAGGGACACCACCCTACACAAGCCCCCACGTGTCCAGCTACCTAGAAGCTAGCCAAACCCAGTCTTTTGGGGTTTTTATGAAGCATCATTATGCAGGCATGCTTGATTACATTCTTGACCATTAGTAATCAACTTAGTCTTCTGCTTCTTTTTCCTGCCAGGAGGTTAGATGGTGGGGCTAAAAACTCAATCGTCTAATCATGCTTTGGTATTCTGGAAGCTATATAGGAGTTGCCACCAACCAGTCTCATTAGCACACAAAAAACACTCTTATTCCAGAGATTCCAAGGGTTTTAGGAGGTGTGGGCCAGGAAACGTGGAGAAAGAGGTCCAAATATGTATTTCACAATATCACAGTGGGTCAGTGGTCCTTATTGCAGCTGAGGATCATGATTACGTTTAGGAATCTGTGGCATCAGTTTGTATCAGAAAGCAAATGACTTCCTGGGACGTGAGAATAGTGTATTCTAGTCATGCTTAGTTAGTTGCAAGATAGCTTGCATCACACTCCAGTAAAACCACTTATTTATAACATATCAATGTATTGACAAGGTTTAAGAGCCAGATTGTCCTGAGGTGAGATGCAAATTTCAAAGGGGTGAGGACTAATTGTTCCAGTGATTGTTTATTTATTGGCCAGGACATAATTACTCTCTTTGAGGTTACACATCTGCCTCCAGGTTGCTGTGTGCTTGTGCCCTTGGGATCAGGCCAGGGCAGATTGTGGTCACTGAGATTCAAACTCCCAGAGCAATCAGCAAGAGCTTCCTAGAGACCAAGGTCAGGCCTCATCCCTGAGGGATGTGTGAGAAGGCTTGGATTCTCATTCTGCTATGGTGGCTCTCTCTCTGTCTTCTTAGAGAATGTGGGCCCAGTGGTGTGGCCCAAATGATCACAAAGGTTAATGGGTAAACGGCTCAGCCCATGAATAAGAAGCCTTGTCCTGAGCAATTAGCACTGGGATCTGCATTCAGAAACATGTGATAAGCATTGCCCATTGCATACTGCCTTTATTGCGTAAGGACCTGAAGTTCTACTTTTGCATAGCTAGTGATGAATACCTGAAGGGAATTGCAGACATATTTTATTTTTAATTGACCGATGGAATCATATATATTTATCACCTACATCATGATGCTTTAAAATATGTGCATTATGGAATGGCTAAATCAAACTAATTAACATAGGCATTATCTCACATAATTGTCATTTTTTGTGGTGAGAACACTAAAAATCTACACTTTTAGCATTTTAAAAGAGCATAATGTATTTTATTAACAAGAGTCATCATTTGGTACAATAGATCTCTTGAACTTCTTCCTCTTAACTAACTGAGATCTTGTCATCTTTGACTAACAGCTCCCAAGCCCTTTCTCCACCACTGCCCCTCCCCTGGTAATCACCATTTTATTCTCTACTTCCTGGCAATCAGCATCACCATTCTAAAGATGGGAAAGACTCTTCACCCTCTGAAGGTTCAATATTTGAGTCTGTGAAATGAACAGACAGTAGCCAGATTAACAGAAGAAAAAGTGCACAGTAGTTCCCACTTATTTTTGATTTTTCTCTCTGCAGTTTGTTACCCTCAGTCAAAAGGTCAAATGGAAAATTTCAGAAATAAACATTTCATAAGTTTGAAACTGCGTTCCATTCTGAATAGCATGATGAAACCTTGTGCCATCCCACTCTGTCCCGCTAGGGACACGAATCATCCCTTTGCCCAGTGTATTCACACTGTAGATGCTACCTGCCCATTACTGTATAGGAAAAAATATAGGATATATAGGATTCAATACTCTTCGAAGTTTCTGGCATCCACTGGGGGTCTTGGAATGTATTTCTTGTGGGTAAGGGGGAATTATGATGCAAACGTATTACATGCATGGGGGGCATCACATGAAGGAAAAGAGAATACCCCAAATCTCAGTGAGATCTAGAAGCGTATACACCTTCTTCATAGGAGAGAAGGGAGGGGGGATGTGGGCAACTTAGGCTAGAGTAAGTGATTTTCGGAAAAGGTGAATGGGGCCAGGTGCAATGGCTCACACTTACAATCCTAGTACGTTGGGAGGTTGAGGTGGGAGGATCGCTTGAGGCCATGAGTTTCAGACCAGCCTGAGCAACATAGTAAGACCTTATCTCTACAAAAACATTGAAAAATCAGCCAGGCATGGTGGTGTGCACGTGTAGGCCCAGCTTCTTGAGAGGCTGAGGTGGGAGAATTCTTTGAGCCCAGGAGAGTAAGGCTGCAGTGAGTTATGATTGCGCCACCACACTGTAGCCTGCGTGACAGAGAAAGACCTTGTCTCTAAAAAAATTAAAGATAAATTTAAAAAATTTAAAAAGATGAATAGCCCTTCAGAGAAATAGGTGACAGCCTGTGACAAAGTCTGTCTAGTCCTGGCATCGGCCTCCAGGCTCCTCTGCTGTGATCTGAGTTTAATCTTCCCTGGTTGATGAGATTCTCTGGGAGGTCATTTGTGAGAGTTGTGCTCCTTTTGGAGGATCCGTCTTTTAGTGAATTAATGAAATTCAGAGGAAGTCCCTTTGTACGTTTACTATTCCCAAGTGCTCTCAGTTGTAAGTCTAAAACAGTATGTTTTGGGACAGAATTTTCTGAATTCCTTCAAGATCAACTTTTTTAGGTTCTGCGTATGAGTGAGATCATGCAGTATTTGTCTTTCTGTGCCTGGCTTATTTCACGTAACATAATATTTTACAGCAGACTCATTTGACCTCCATACATCCATTTGCAGAGAATAGACCCCAGGTTCTGTTCCCGGGTGGTAAGCAATTGTTCCTGGGTAGCGTGGCTGGGATCACTTTGAACTCTTCTGGAAACCACCGCTGTCCTCAGGATCAGGAAGGATGAGACACTTGGGGCTTGTCCACCCTGTACAGCCTGAACCCGGGGGGGCTTCAACATGGAGATGGATAGATAGGTCTGATTTTTCCAGCTGAAGCATACTTGCAAGGGTCAGCACAAAGCCAGAAACCCAGTGGGCTCTGCGGCCACTGCAGTCTGTGCCCTGCAGGAGACCTGGTTTGGGGCTTGGAGTAACTTTAGTTTACACTGTTGTCTTACTTGGCTGGCAGCTCTCCCTGGGAGAGTGAAGAGCTGATGCAGAGAAATGACCAAGTGTGGAAGAAATGGGTTTCCACCAAAGCGATTTGCCCAATTTTCTTTTTCTGTATATCCTTATACATTTTTAAGGCAGATTTATTGCTAGTAAAAGTGCTGGCTGGACAAAGCTCTATCGTGCTGTGTGTTTGCTTTTTCTTCTCTTGAATGTTTTTAAACCTCTCTAGGTGTTTTGTCTTTTTGACACAGACTGGCAGAGAAACCTAGGCATCCTGGATGCCCGGTTCACTGCTTGTAGGGGCTTTGTTGGCTTGCTGGCTGCCCCGCCTGGCCAACTCCAGCCCTGCAGGGCCCACGCAGCAGGCATAAAGCACCAGATGGAGAGAGGGAAGGCAGACCCAGCAAGAATCCTCATGAAGAGGAGCTAGCAGCCCGGGGAAGAGAAAGATCGTGCCGGACCAGTTGGACAAGAGCCCAGCTCTGAGTAACTCCCTACATTCAGGGAAAATGAAATCACAAATGAGAACAGCAGGGGGCCAAGGACCAGCTGGAGACAAAGGGGTGTTAGCTTCGAGGTGGGGGCTGTGAGACAACCAAGGCTCTAGTGAGATGTTCCAAAGTCTGCCATGGACAGCTGCCACCCGAGCTGCAGGCCTGGAATGTTGTCACAAGCCCAGCGAGCCGTGCTGTCTGCCTCAGCCCAGGACCTGGAAAAACTGATGAGACAGGAAAGGCCTTGGGCTTCCTCTTGCCTTCCCCATCTTTTAGCTTTCCCGGAACATCCCTGACAATTTAGCCGGTAAGGCCAAGATCCCTCCCCTTAAGCAACTGACAGCAAAAGGAAGAAAAAGTTGAGGAGAAAAAAGATGAGGAGGACGAGAGAAGAGAAGGGAGAAGATAAGATCCCGAAGTTTCGAGACCATGTAAGTTTCAGAGCAAAGGCTTCTCCTCACATCCTCACCCCTGAAACACTAACTCTCCACCAGCAGCTGAAATGGTCCTTCCGGAGGGTTATGGGCTCTCCACATTTCAGAACATCATACAGAAATAGAAATCAATAGGAAGGGGATGGCCTCAGCCTAGCTGTCCCTGTCCTGTTGGGCATGCCACTTGCTCTGTCTCATTCTTGATTAGCAAATCATCCCTGCTTGCATTCAGATAGAACTTTTCATCCTGGAAGATCACAGGGCATGCGCCAAGTCAGAGAGCCTCTCTCTGCTGCCTAATATGGCACAACTCAGAAGATTAAAGGCTTCTTCCTCCTCCACCCTGTCCAGAAACAAGAGGAACCTGAGTGCCATTTTGTTATTTCTGTGCATTAACTGGTGATCAACGCTTGATCTGACTTAAGACTTTTGAGGCATTTTCCCACCTGGATAAAGATAGGGCTTGAAAAAAAGTCCCAGTGTGTGGAAGGGGGTTAGGCTCTCTTAAGTATATAATGCAATATGCATGCACATTCATATTCATTGTGTGTACATATAAATATGTGTATACACATATCTATGTCTATATCTATGTATAACTGTTTATACAACATTTCAAATATTTGTATAATGCATTATATTAAAAAATAAAAGTGTATTCATATCTTTTATCACATTTGTTTTCATTTACATGCCAACTTCGCAAGATATATACCATAGAACCTTCATTTTTTTAGAGGAAATTAAAGTTCAGAGAGGTCGTTACTTTTTTTTCTTTTTCTGTCTTAAAAATAAAGTAAAGTACTAACTTTCTTCCCTAACTCCTTCCCTCCTCTAATATATACAGACAATACCCTTTTTGGCCTTTCATACTGTTTTCTTCTTCTGATGCATGTGGCATCTTAATCATTCTAACACCAGGGGTGGAGAAATAGAAAAGGAAACAGCATGACAAAATACTTCTGGGCCATTTTGGAATTAGTGATATTTTTTAGGAGTGATCAATTACCTTACTTAACGGGAGAGCTCAGATTATAAAGAGAAATATAATTAGTGGCAAATGTGCTGAGATATATAAAGATAGATAGGCCGCCCAAGGAATGGGAGCTCATCAGTTTTTCCAGGTTCCATCAGAAGGGCAGCTGTTTGACTGCAAGACTCCATGCAAGTGATTGCAGAGCGAAAGCAAGCATGCTCTGAGTGTTGCCAATGCTTGAAAGAAAGAGCATCTGCTGCAGATCAGCAGGTCTGTGTCTGGTCTACCATTGATTACCAGGCACTTCACTGATCCTGCCTGTGTCTCAGTTTCCTCCTCTGTAAAAGAGGGCTAAGAATGCCTATTCATCCTGCTTTTCGGGGGGCTGCTATGAGGCTTAAATAAACTCTATAGATGTAAACTTGCTTTGAAAATTTAAAAACCCTATACATGTGCAAAGGAAGATTAGGACTATTACCATCATTGAGCTGATAGGATTTGACTCTGGAAATATGTATGGGGGATAGCAACTAAAGGGTGCAGTATGAGTAAGGCATTGAGCATATACGTTAGTTCAGCTGTAACATAGGATGTTTAATCACAAAAGGAAAGTATCATATCCAAAATGTAGGCCTAAGCACGAACATACATGGAGAATTGGGAGTTTGGGTTTTTTCCACAGCAAACACTGACTGGTCCAAGCAGCGAATAGTATGATCCAGGCAGTTTTGCAGAAAGACAAACCTGGAGGTATAGGGTAGAAGACATTTGTCAGTGGGGATTAGCTAGGAAGCTAAGGTAAGAAACAAGGGGCACCTACACTGGGGCATCCGATGTAAGGAAAAGAAGCATTGTGGGGAAAATACTGGGCAGAACTAGCAGGAGCTGGGGAGAAGGGGAGAAGAGAGGAATCAAAGATTACTTCGATAATAGGAGTCTGGGCACCTGGGGGGACGGCCAGGCCATTGACAAGAGTGCAGCTTGAGGGGCATGTTGGGGTGCGAATTGGGAGCATAGTAAATGTGATACTGATTTGAAGGTGCTGATGGAACCTACCGCTGAAACTGCTGCAAATATGGTCAAAATTGCCAGGTTAGAGCTCAGAAGATGGGTCAAGGCATTTTGAAATCACTAAGAAACAGAAAAAGCCATTAACATTGAGGAACTCTGGAGGGAATGAGATGAGAAGAGACAGAAGTGAGGGAAGATTTTCAGGAAGGGTATTGGAAGGTGAGGTGGATGCCAAGACTTACCTTGCTCACTGAATTTTCTGCTTCCCTTCAAAACTTTTTACCTTTCTCTCAAGATAAGAAGGGGGAGTAAAGGAGGAGGTAGAGGGGAGATGGTATTGTCTCCTTCTGTGGGGAAGCAAACTTGTACACAGAAGTTCCCGGAAAGTTTACTCAACCTGGTCCAATTACTCCATGGTACGTGGCAGGGGTGGGGGGTGGGGTGCTGGGGGTCAGGGCCAGTGACTCTGTCCAGCCCACGAAAGCCACGGTCAAAGGCACTCTGGCTTCGGGGAAATGTAGGAGATTACTCTGTAGCTAATTAGGAATCGTTCTTGAGGATCCATATGATAGTTTTGATTTCCTGTGACCAGAGCCAGAAAATTAGCTCTTCTCTGAGAATATCTATGGTCTGTGTGGTTGCTTTGCTAACAGAAAGCTACACTTTTCTTGAGTGTTTTTCAAATCAGCAGCTTCTAGATATGGAGGAGCCATCAGCTTGCGCCTGTCTTCCCTGAAACACAGTCACAGGATCGACACTGTCATAGGAGGAAGGAAACTAATTGAACCAACAGATGGGAAACTACAGACGCGTGGCTTTTCATTTCGTGGCTAAAAACTCCACCCCTGATTTACAATGCCAAAAATGGCATCTTGGCTTCGGTATCTCCTAGTGCCTGGGTATTATTTTTATTGTGTTGTTTATATCTGTGCATGTGCGTGAGCGTTTATTTTTGAAATCTCAGACACACGTTTTACAGGAAGAGTATTGGTATTTCGGAAGTCACTGATGTTTTGGGTTATTGTATACTAGGGATGTGGGTCATTGCTGAACAACCTGACAAACGTCATCAAGCTTGCAAACCTGTTTTCAAGTGTGATATTCTAAAGCAATATTTATAGCAAAATTATGACCTCGAGGCATCTAAATGTGATCCATTTTTAAATCTCATTTTTTCCCTCTGAATCCTTCAATCTAATTAGGCTCACATCAGTATATTATTACGGAGAGTAATCATTCCTTTCTTCTAATAACATTCATGGATAATTTTATTTCTCATTTCCAGCCTCCTACTCCTGTGGTGTAATTAGTGTCGTTGGCACCTCGTGATGCTCAGAATGAGTTGCAGCTGCTAATTGCTAATTGAAAAATTAGAAACTCAGTTAGAAAAAGGATCTAATTAAAATGAAATTAGATAAAATCCCTGCAAACCAGCTCTCCTCTCTCTCACTTTTGTTTTTCTTTTCCCCTTCTGCCTTCTTTTTTTTAAAAAACTACAGAACGATTAGCACTTGCAAAATATGTGTAATTGCTGAAAGCAAAATACCTTTCCCTAGTGGGCTATACAATGGCCTGTAAAAGGAAGTTAGGGAGGGGTTTACAAAAATTGCATTAAACTTCAGAACGTGTACTTTCTTTCTACTCCTGATCCATCCAAAAGTATGAATTTGACCTTATCAGTAAGATCTCCAGGCCCTCTCAGAAGGACAAATGTATGGTCAGCCTTGTGTGTTTCTTCTGTGTGTTTGGAAGGGTTGTTGCCAGCCTCACGATTATGAGGGGTAGGGATCCACTCACTTTCTTGCTGCAAATCTAGCCCCGTTCTCTTCTCTATTGTATCATCTCACCTGGCAAATAATTATGTAGTAAAATGCTCAGTCCTCTAGGAGATACAAATATAAACCAAGGCTGCTTCTGCCTCCAACGTACTTATAATCTATTGAGAAGTCTAGACAGATAAGCATAAGAATAGACTAATATATAATCAAATGCAAAATAACATTTCAGATATGTGTGATACTTAGATCAAGTCTTCAAATGTTTTTGAGCCCCTTCTTAATACATGCCACGCATTGTACTATAGCCTGGCCATAAAAAATACATACTATAGGCCAGGCGCAGTGGCTCACACCTGTAATCTAGCGCTTAAGGAGGCTGAGCGGGCAAATCACCTGAGGCTAGGAGTTCAAGACCAGTCTGGCCAACATGGCGAAAACCTGTTTCTACTAAAAAATACAAAAATTAGCCAGATGTGGTATTGGGTGCCTGTAATCCCAGCTACTCAGGAGGCTGAGGCAGGGAGAATTGCTTGAACCCGGGAGGTGGAGGTTGCAGTGAGCTGAGATCACAACATTGTACTCTAGCCTGGGCAACAGAGGGAAACTTTGTCCCCAGCTCCCCCCACCAAAAAACACAAAAAAACACAAACAAACAAAAACCACCACCACAACAACAAAAACATACTACATTGCTCCTACTCTCAAGGAGTTGATATCTAGATATATGTGAATAAGTGATTTATAACATGATATGATGAAGGCAATGATATCAAATATATAAGCTACCAAATTAATGCAGAAATATGGGTATGAGTTTTGGTGGGCCAGAGGAAGAGGACTTTAGGGGACGCTCTATGTAGAGGAAGTGACACCACTATAAGAAGTTTCAGGATGAATAGGAGTTAAGTCCAGCAGTGGACTTTTCGCATTTTAGGCGAGAAAACCTGTTCCAAAAATCAGACACGTAAAACAGTATGGTAACTTCTGGAACTGTAAGTGATTTGGCCATTCTGATGCCTAAATTGGAAGGTGCACAGCAGGAGATGAGCCTGGGGAAGTGGATGGAGGTTGGATTACAAAGCACCTTGTGTGCTTTTGAAGTTTAAAAGGGTGAGAGGTGGGTGTGACTCTTCAAGAGAAAGTTTCTTAGACAATATGGAATTTAGATGATAGTAGGAGGAGATTTTGTGGGGGTGAGAGAAACATTCTAGATAAAGCAACAAAAAAATACCACATTGAGTGGCCCAGCTCGACTACAACAGAGGGAGGAATTTAGTAATACACAGAGAAACATAAAATGAGTTCAGATTATGATTAAAATCAGGCAAGGATGTTTATTTTAAAAACAACAATATAAATAGCCACTTTCATTGCATGCCTTCTTTTGTAGATATAAATGGACTCTTTTTAAGATGTGGAAACTGAGGCTCAGGAAGCTTCAATAATTTACCCAAGGTTACAGAGCTAATTAGTGATTTAGAGGTATTTCAACACAAGTTTGTCTGGCTCCCAAAGCTCTTCCCTCCACACTCCACCAACATGCTGCCTCAGGCTCCCAAATCATTTTCGTGTTCATTGCCCCGTCATCTGCTCTCTGCACATTCTAAAGGAGGCAACTTATGCTCCGCACAGTTGGCAAATGCACTCTTCCTTGGTCCATGGCAGGCAGAAGAAATTGAGCCTGTATTCTTTTGGCTTTCCAGTTCTGCTTGGTTCAGCAATAGAGGCAGCCACTACCAATTGATCTGTGAACTGGTATTGAGGGGAAGCTATTCTATTTTTAAGAATACTCAGTCAACCAAAAGCACAGAGATGAATGAGAAAAATTGGCAGACTAACGGGCTAAGGAGTACTTCCCTGCATGTGCTGTGGAAGGACAGAACTGGAAACGCTAATACCAGAAATTCATTCAGCAATAATCTAATGTGTCTCGAAAGTGCCAGCAATCGATTTTCTGCTTTAGGAGTGACTACCTAAACAACTGTGAAAACATAGGTATTAATGTTGTTTCTCAAGACTTATACTGGTCCAAAAACGTAACGAAATGGCATTTTTAAATATTCTTTGCCTTCCAGAAGTTTTTCTTTATTGCTAACCTACATTTTTCGTGCTGCAATTCAGTTGACTTCTCTCTAGCTTATTATCACAGACCCCAGTGCTTTTAACGAACCTACATCTTCCAGAATAATTAAACTGTTCCCATTTTCTTATGACTCAACATGCTACATAGAGCTAAGGTGAACTGGTGAGATGGTAAAATATGTGAGCGTTGAATCAAACTACCTGGATTCAAACCCTAACTCTTCCGTGTAATTGGGCAAGTCTCTAAATCTTTTGATGATGATGATGATAATGATGATGAAGAAAATGATAGCATTCATGGGATTTGGGTACATTAAATGAAATAGTATGTGAGTTGCTCAGCACACATTTAACACAAACTGTGTTCAGTAAATGTTAGCTATTATTATTGTTATTGGGACAAAAGAGTAGGAAGAAAATTAAGGTGGATAGATAAGGAGGAAAGCGATGGCTGGCCCTGTTTACAGCACTCAGACCTGTGCCTGGCAGAGATGAAGCCCTCCATGCTTATGGCTTGGGTATCAAGCAGACACCTGAATGGCACCAATTCTTCACCTGATTTGCCACATGCCAGTTTCAGCCATCTAAGCTACATGAGGCCTATGCTATTTTGGTGACGTGAGATGTTCTAAAGCATACTGAGGGTTGGGTGCGGTGGCTCATGCTTGTAATCCCAGAATTCTGGGAGGCCGAGGCGGGCGGATCGTGAGGTCAAGAGATCAAGACCATCCTGGCCAACATAGTGAAACCCCATCTCTACTAAAAAAGTACAAAAATTAGCTGGGCGTGGTGGTGCATGTCTGTAGTCCCAGCTACTCAGGAGGCTGAGGCAAGAGAATCACTTGAACCCAGGAGGCAGAGGTTGCAGTGAGCTGAGATCGCGCCATTGCACTCCAGCCTGGGTGAGAGAGTGAAGCTCTGTCTCAAAAGATAAAAAAAGCATACTGAGGTAGGAAAGGACACACTGGCAATCTCTTGTTTGCTACTTCTGGAGCAAGACCAAACAGTAAGGAGAAAGGATTGGGAACTGGTCAAGAGAATTGGCTTAAATTCAGTTTTTGGAACAGCTCTTCGGTGGCAGGGGCTGGTCCTCTCGAGCTTCTCCATCCTGGTCCATCTCCTGGTTCTCGTTTACCCTGGGCCTCTCCTGTGAAGTTCTCTGGAAGGTTTTTCCTCCTCCTAGAGCCCGATAACTGGTTAATATGTAAGTAAAAACTATGAGAAATTTAAGTCAAATTACCGCCTACTGGGAAGGAAAGTTAAGGGCAAATTTTCTACTTATGCCAATTTACCCTGAGAGGCTTATTTTAAAAACAGGCCACTAAGGGTATTCAAGGGAAGCATTTGTGGATTACAAGTAATAACACCCTTGAAATTCAGTAGCCATCAGCCCAGGTCTCAGGAAATAGATTGGGTAACTTGCCCCTTTGTTAAGACATTGCCCTGTAAAGCACATCTTTCTCTTTTCCTCTTACACAAAGCACCACCGCACATCAACAAAAAATATTTCAGCATGACTTACCAGTGGAGAAGCATTTTTCCCACTTTGCCCTAAACTCTCTCCCCACTTAAATGTATGTCAGGAAGATTCTCTTGTTGCTCAGGCTCTATGCTCTAAAGGAGAAAATAAGTAATTGCACTTGAAGAAAGACAGTGTATGAGGTGCATCCATATTCAAGGCATGATCCTGTTGGACAGGGCAGTTCTTCTGGGGTTCAACTCACTTCCACCCCAACATACCCTATGAACTGCAGACACAATAGCAAAGCTATTGTTATTCTGCGTCATAGTGAAGGGATTTTCAAAGAAAGGTGACTTTGAAGGATTCAAGGTGAAAGTCACTGTCAGTTGGCAGAGCTGGTTGTTTGCAGAGAATGAATTCACTAGGGAATATAAGAAGGGTTGGGGGGTTTAAGCCCTTGATATGGCTAAGCTTCCCATCTCAGAGAAGCAGGTCATCCTGCTAATTATCTGTCATGTCACCCTGGCTCTCCATAGAGGCAGATAATTTTCTTTACTGAGTTTTCAAATCCATTTATAGTCGTGGAAAACCCTTCCCAGCCTGTCTTTCAGAGAGTCTAGGTGGGAACATGGGTAAAGGTGATGACCGCTGAAACATTTTTCTTCAAGGACTTTTGAGTTTGTTAATATCGTTGTGGGAAGGCAAATGCTGTGTTCCAACAGCACCTTATAGTGAATAAATGCTGTTTTATGGTTTCTAATCTCCTGGGCAGGGGCCTAGGGATGGCAGGGATGAAAATAGTGTTAAGGAAAAACTACATAAGGCAAATAATACAGTTTATTATGAGACTTGAATAAATGTTATACACAGGACTTGGACCGTCTGGCCTAAAGGGTTACGGAACCAACATCAAATAGTCTACTAAAGCCAGATTTTATTGTATGCAAACATTTAGAATCATAATGCATGGTGTAGAAGTTGTGACAGAGGAATCGTAGCAAAAGAAAATACAGAGGCATGTCGGCAAGCGAGGCCTGGCTTCTAAAAGGCTTAGTAAGACTTTGCTGAATTCAGTAAGATTTGGAGACCATCTTTTAGCTTTACAGGTTCAGAGACACAATTTTATCTGTAACCTAGAGTTCACCAGGGAGACTGATACTCACCATCAATAATAACATCAAAATGTTCAATGCAGCTGCACCTATTGGGTGTTCTTTATCTTAAAGGATGGCAGCCTCTAATGCTTGAGAGAGAGTGAGCCCTTGGGGAAATGACCTGTGTACAATTTATCTTTGAAGCTTCAGTGTCCATCCCATTCCCTGGTCTCTAAAACATTTTGCTGGATGGTAAATGACTGCTAAATTTACTTGAATGGCTAGCTGGCTGACTGGCTGGCTGGCTGGGTAGATGAGTGTGTAGACAGGTGGAGGGTCCATGGGTGGAAAGCAAAGAAGCAGGCAGAAGAGAAAAAGAGAAAGGGAAAAGAACATAGTGACAGTACTAGCTGACATTTATTGGACAACACTATGTGCCCAGCACTGTGCTAAATACATGCTTTAATCACTAAGCTCTCACAACAAACCCAGGAAGATGGTGAAGTTGTATTTTCTGTTGTATAGATGAGGAATCTGAGATTTAGAGGAAAGTAACATGTCCAAGGATACCCAGCTAGCAAGTGGTAAAGTCAGAATAAATTTACAAGAGACTTAAATTTTTATTAGCACCCAATTTCTTTTTTTCTTTCTTTCTTTCTTTTTTTTTTTTTTTGTGAGATGGAGTCTCTGTCACCCAGGCTGGAGTGCAGTGGTGTGATGTCAGCTCACTGCAACCTCCTCCACCCAGGTTCAAACAATTCTCCTGCCTCAGCCTCCTTAGTAGCTGGGATTATGGGTGTGCACCACCACGCCTGGCTAATTTTTGTATTTTTAGTAGAGACAGAGTTTCATCATATTGGCCAGGCTGTTTTCGAACTCCTGACCTCAGGTGATCTGCCCACCTTGGCTTTGCAAAGTACTGGGATTACAGGCGTGAGCCACAGCGCCCGGCCTAGCACATAATTTCAACTAGAAATTCCAAGGTGACACTACACTTACATTTTCTGGTCGAGATAATCTCTTCCTCTAGACAAGCTACATGAAAAGCCAACTAATAATTAAAAGGGTTCATGTGGAGCTTAGCCTCAGGAGGAAGTATCTGTGTGGCTTCCAGGTTTAATATTGCCCAGAGTCTTCCTACATGTTGGCAATAAGGATCCACCTGCCAGGTGCCTCAAATCCCCGTTAAATTCAGAGCACTTTCTCCACTGAGCAATACTCAGACGGGCAGCTCTGTTTCCCTGCATTCTGCGTTTCCATTGCTCATCTTTTAAATGGACATCATCCTGGAAATCAGACACCTTTTCAGACCATTTTAAAGATTTCTACTCCAAAACACTTTGCGTGAAATTAATCATTTTCAACAGCTACTCTTGTTCCCCTCATTTTTCAATTCCTAGGGCATGCCTCAGTGTCATCTAAAGTTAGCCCTAGCTAGGTGGCAGGGGTGGGAAAAGCAAGTGACCTTGCTCATCTGGATGGGGCCAAGTCTCCTGATCCCTGCCTGGTGCTTTCTCACTGTATTACACTCAGTGGTTGAGTGGATTAATAGCATTTGCAAAATCTTATATCCATCAAATTAAAGTTGATTTTAATGAGATGTGTCATGGTTTTTAAATGCCCCATGAGGCTGGTAGAACACAGGATCTTGCAGCTGTGAAGGCTTTCTGCCTGTTCTCCCTGATCTAGTCCAGCCAGGAACCTGCTCCCAGCCTGTGGGCTACTCGTACTGGTCTGCTCAGTCTGAGTGGGTCTCTGACTCATGGCTTAAGTTCTTTGGAAACCTACTATAGATCATAAAAATGATGAATCATGTGAAATAAGTAGACATCATACAGACACATCTTGTAAATCCACATACCTGCTTCCAATAAGTCTATTTTGACATCAAAATATCAAGATTACTGGGTGTTCTGGACACCTGTCAACCCCGCAGTTAATCATAAAATCTCTATGCTGCACCAAGGCTCTTCCACACTTTCTTCTTGCCCTTGCAGGTCTCTGAAGGCAAATTGATGGCACTAGAAGTTCTAGGGAGGCTGAGAATGTCTTGTGAGATATTTTGTTCCCCAAGGAGGGAGCTTGATGAAAATATGACTACCATGGGGGATAACCAGATGGGTCAGGTTACTTTCTGCAAAAGACAAGAAGCTGTTTACAGGCACTTTTCCTCCTGTGCCCCTCTTCATCCTTACACATGCACACATGCACACAGGCACACTCTCACACACACACACATATTTCTCTCTCTCCAGTGGAAAGCCTGAGAACTAATCAAAGCTGGCCTTACAAAGCCAAATAGGCCTTGCTTTTATTTTTTTACCTATATATTTTTCTATTTCTGGTAAATGTTGTATCCTATAAATTCTCCAAGTACTTCATTAGCTGCTTGTTTTCTGTTTGATTTGCCCCCTTTCCTGGCTAGCAATTTAACTGTTACAGCTCAAAATTACTTTTAATATTTTTTTTGGGGGGAACTCATTTAAAAACACCTCCCTTCCCCAATCTTTTCATGCTAGACTTGGCTTTCGCCTAAACTAATCTCCGTGGTAGAAAATTAAGGTCAATGTATATTAAATATACCACTAATCAGAGTTTATAATGAGAATCCTTCCACTTATTAGTTTTGTTTTAAATTAAGTGGAATGATAAATAGAAGGGACTCAGAGCATTGAGAGTCATGGTCTAAATTCTCACATCCAAGAACAGGAAGGGAGTCAATGGCACAGGGATGGCACACTTCAGACAAGTCCGTGTCAGCCAGGCTGAGGTACATTGCCTTGTAGCAAATAAACACCCCTCAAGCTGAACCTGTCTACCAGTTCTGAAGAGGCCTGCTCCTAACGGTTACAGAACTCCAGGGCAAAAGTACCAAATGGAGGCTCATATTCCATATGTCTACCTATTTCAACATTTTAAATCAAACCAACTAACTGTTAAATAAGTTATGCTCTAAATGTCTACATTGACATTTATACCTAAGTAACAGCCTTACTCCTCAGTAAGTTCTGAACGCATTCAATTCTGTGCATTCAGAACTCAGACTCCTCAGAATTCTGTTGCTGAACGTGGTAGCATGAGGACATGGGGCCACCTGGTTTCTGACCTGTGACCCTCCTTTTTCTTCCCACTGCTGTCTCTGAGTTGCACCACAAAGGCCTCAGGGAGCATGCATGTGAAAGCCACGGTCCATATATCCAAGCTCTGTCCAATCTTCATCACCAAACCTCTTTCTTTCCCTCAACCGGAGGCATGGCAAAACAGAAAGACCTGGGAGGAAGCCTACCTAGCTGCTGGTAATGAACTCCAAGCTGATTGGGCAGGGGATTGTGGAGTCTAGATACTCTGAATGTGGTCTAGATAGATGAGGTGGGAGGGACCACAGACACTGGGTAGACACGTCCTTTCTGCCCATGGACTTTTCATTTCATGGAGTGGAGGGCAGTTGGAAGAGTGGGACACAGAGGGGCCTGCTAAATTGTAGGGCTCAGAGAAGACCCCTCTGGAGGAGTCAAATGATAGCAGTAGTGTTAGAAACTCTGAGTTTTGGCCAGAAAAGTTAATGTGAGAAGAATCAGAGCTGACATCAAAGTATTACTTTAAGGATATTTCCATCTTATTTTTATTAGGTAGTTTCCATTATTATAAGCAGTAACCATTTTTATTAAATTAATAAGCATTATACACACTGAAGAATTCTCATAAATCATTCAGACTTCTGCTGTTTTAGCTAGATGAAATAATCTGTCAACTCTGTAGCATCCACCCCTCTCTTGTTCAACTCAACCCACATTACTAACAATACACGTATACATGCACACACTATACATACTGAATATCCGAGGCAAGTTTTAGCCTAAAGTGAACCTTGCAGGTATAACTTATATAGTAAACAGTTAGAGCTGGAAGTACCATGAGAAATCCTTGTTATCCATCCCTCTCCCTTTGTTAGGGTAAGAACTGAAGTCAGGAGAAGGGAGATAATTTGCCAGTGTTTTGCATTTCATCAGAGCCAGGCTATTCACATCTGGGATACTCAAAACTGTGGCCATGAAAATAAGAATACTGGAGCCACTGACAGGGTCAATTCTGGGGAAAGAAAAGTAGTAAGATGTCCCTTGACCAGTGGCTAACTGGGATGATCCACTAAGAAATCAACTTTGTCTCCCTCAGTACTAGAAAACTTCTCTCTACTCCTCTACTCTTAGGGGAGGTTAACTAATTAGAGGGAATTGACATGTTTTTACTTACCTTTAGAAGCAAGCGATACGTTAGAATGTTTTTAAGAATGGAACCATTTTTTACCCTAAAAGGAGGGTGTGTGTATATATATGTGTGTGTATATATATATATATATATATATGTGTGTGTGTGTGTGTGTATATATATATGTATATATATGTGTATATATATATACATATTTAATCAGGATTATAGAGATAAAATTTACATACAATAAAACTCACCAACTCTAAGATTACAAGTTGATGAGGTTTGACAAATGTTTACAATCATAACTACCAACACAATCATGACCTAGACCATTTTCACATACCCAAAATTCCTACCTACATCACAATTTGTTTATACATTCACCAGTTGATGAACATTTGAGTTGTTTCCAGTTTCTGACTGAAAGGAAAAAAGAAAAGGTTATCCCCTGATATTTGAAAGCTTCCCTGGTGCTCACAGCTAGGTCGTATTATTTTCCTATTGAATGCAAAGAATCTCACAAAATCGAAACTCAGATATGGTTACTCTGAGACGATGATAAAACGAGGCAAAAACAAGCCCACTTCATAAGCCCATCTCACAAATTTGTCTAAGCACAGACAAAAACAATGTCACTGTGCCATCCACAAAATCCTAAACAACCCCTCTTTGCTAAAATGAATAACTCCTATGTCTTTACTAATTGCAGCTGCACGCTCCCTTAGATAAGATTTATTGAATTACCCAGTCATAGAATTTCCTTCTCTTTCTGAGATCCCCAATCTAGAGTCAACTCCTACTTACTTAAGCTACCCAACAAATTGACCAAACTCCAAATCCTGCGATAGCTTCTTTCTAATGCCCTCTTACTCAGACACCCAAGGTTCCCCATGGTTTCTACTTTCCCTCTGTGCAATGCGTAATAAACCCAGCTTGGTCAACTCTAGGTATGTTACTGGGGACTTTTGGCTGAAGCACTGTTACTTCAAACATTCATGACAAGACTTTGTGTGTAGGTACATGTTTTCCTTTCTTTTGGATGAATCTCGAAGTGGAATGGTTGGCTGTGTTAAAAAGCGTATGCTTAAATTTATCGGAAACTACTAAATTGTTTCCCAAAGTGACAGCAACATTTTGTGTTCCTACCAGCAATGTATGAGTGTTTCAGCTGCTCCACACCCTCAGTCTTGAATTTGGCCACTCTAGTGGGTATATTCTAGTAGCTCATTATGGTTTTAATTTTCATTTTCCCTGAACAACTTATAATGTGCTTATATGTACCATGTACCTTATTTGGTGAAAGGACTTCAAATCTTTTGCCTACTTTTTTAAAAATTCTACTTTTGTTTCTGGGGTACATGTGCACATCCTGCATCTAGCAGGATTGTTGCATAGGTACATACATGCCATGGTGGTTTGCTGTCTCCATCCCACCCACACCCCCACCCTGTGGCCTACATCAGGCATTTCTCCTGGTGTTATCCCTCCCCATCCTCCCTGCCCCCGCTCCCCCGCTCCCCTGCTGTCCCTCCCCTCCCCCCAACTAGCCCAGTGAGTGTTGCTTTCTTCGCTGTGCCCAAGTGTTCTCATTGTTCATCACCCTCCTATGTTTCCTGAATTTTTCTCTGCTGAGGTTCTGTTTTCAACCTAACTTATTTCTGTTCTCATCTTTTTTAGTTTTACTCTTCTGTTTTGGCTTCAGCGTTTTCTTCTTTGTCTGGTCTCTTAAGACAGAAATTTAGACAATAGATTTGAGACTTCCTTTCTTTTCTATAAAGTTCTACCCACAAATATATTGTGATATATTTTATTTTCATTTTCATACATTCCAAGATATATTCTTTAATTTCTTTTACCCATGTGTTATTTAGAACTGTATTTTTTGTTTTAAAATATTTTGACGCTTTCTAGATAGCTCTTTGCTGTTCATTTCCATTTTCACTCTGCTCTAGTCAGAGAACACAAGCTTTTAATTTTCTTAAATTATTTGATAAATGTTTTAAAATATGGTCTATCTAGTGAATGTTTTTACATATGTGCATAAGAAATGGCTACTCTACTGCTGTTGGGTAGAGCATTCTATAGATGTTATTGGTCATGTTTGTTAATGTTATTGTTTATTGTATATGCCTATCTTTGTGTACGGGTGTGTGTGTGTGTGTGTGTGTGTGTGTGTGTGTGTAACTAGATAGCCTATTAATTACTGAGAGTGGAGTGTTGATGTCTCTAACAATAACTGTGGATTTCTGTAGTTCTTCTTTTAGTGCTATCATTTTTGCATGCTGTGTTTTGAAGTTCTGTTGCTATGTGCATTTATGTATTTATTTATTTACTTGAGATGGAGTTTCACTCTTGTTGACCAGGCTGGAGTGCAATTGCGTGACCTCAGCTCACCACAACCTCCACTTCCCGAATTCAAGCGATTCTCCTGCCTCAGCCTCCCAAGTAGCTGGAATCACAGCCGTGTGCCACCACGCCCAGCTAATTTTGTATTTTTAGTAGAGACGGGGTTTCTCCACGTTGGTCAGGCTGGTCTCGAACTCCCGACCTTAGGCGATCCACCCCCCTCAGCCTCCCAAAGTGCTGGGATTATAGGCATGAGCTGCTGCACCTGGCCCACATTATACTTTGAAGTAAATCACTTTTCATATAGTATAAGAACCTAACAGTTCTGTAGTTCCCTCCCCTCTCCTGTCTTCTCTGCTGTTTTTGTCATTTGTTTTACTTTTACTTATGATAAAATCATACATTACGTTATTACTATATTTGTTTTAAATTGTCAATATTTAAAAGATTATAAAATGAAATAAAAGTTATTTATATTTAATTCCATATTAACCACATACTGGTGCTATTCATTCCTTTCGGTATATTAAAATTTGCTTCTAATATAATTTTCTTTCTGCTTGAAAACCCTCTTTTAGCATTTCTTATAGGTCAGCTGGCAATAAGTAATATCATCTTTTGTTTGTCTGTTTTGTTTATTTTACTTTCATTCATACATTTTTTCTGGATTCTAGGTTGACAGTTTGTTTCTTTCAGTACTTAAAACATGACATTCTATTATCTTCTACGTGTATAGTTTCTGATGATGAGTCTACTGTAACTCTTATCTTTGGTAATTTATATCCAAAGTGTCTTTTTTCCTCTCCAGCTTCTTTTAAGATTTTCTTATCACTGTTTCTCTGAAATTTCATCGTACCTTGATGTGCTTTTCTTTACATTTTTTCTGCTTGAGTTGCTTTGAGCTTGCTGTATTTGTGTGTTAATACTTCAAGTTTGGAAAACTTTTGACCATTATTTCTTCAAGCATTTTGTCTATCCCTCTCCTTATCCATCTGGAACTGCTATTACACACACACTGACATTTTCTACAAACAGATTCTCTGTTCACTTCTTTTAAAGTTTTTTCTCTTTCTTCTCTGTTTGGATAGATTATATTGCTACATCTTCAAATTTACTAATCTTTTCTTCTCTGTTTGATCTACTGTGAACTCCACCCAATGTCTTTTTCATTGCAGGTATTGTATATTTCATCTCTATAAAGTTATATTACTCAAAAATTTAAAAAATAAACTTTTATTATGTTCAAGAGCATGTATAGATCTCACAAGCATTATGTTGAGTGAAGGAAACCAGACACAAAAGTTGGTATACTGTAGTAACACAGGCAAAGAGTTCACACCTGATGGACACTGGGAGTAGATGCCAGTACGGACTGCAAAAGGGCAGGAGGAAACTTCTGTTTTTATAAAAATGGTTTATGTCATGATTGTGATAGTAGTGATGGCTGTAATATTTGTCAAACCTGATTAAGTTGTATTTTTAAAGCTGGAGTAAGAATGGTTCAGTTCTTTGAAGTTCTCCAGTTTATCTCCTTTCTCTAGAGTTAAGTAAAAACATTTTCTTTTCTTCTCTCTTTTTTTCTTCACTTTTTTGGATTAGTTAACATACCCCAAGTAGACAGAAGTTTTCTAACTCCTACGTCTGCATCTCCAGAAGTTCTGTTTGGACACACACACACACACACACACACACACACACACACACGAAGAAAGTTTGTTACTCTTCTCATTAGGCTTATGTCTTTTATTTTTTTAACCTTTTTGAGCTTATGAAGCATTTTTATGATAATTATCTTAATCTCTTTACTGGCTAATTCTATCACCTGTCATTTCTGGGTTTGTTTTAGTTAATTAGGTTTTCTCCTGTTGTGGTGCATATTTTTCTACTTCATTGTACATTTTTGATTGAATGCACATGCTATGATTTTTGTGTTGGATTGTTGTATTTTGTTATATTATTTAAAATGCATCACACTTTATTTTGGCTTGTACTTAAGTTACTTCAGATTAGTCTGATTTTTATAAGGCTTACTCTTTAACTTTCTAGGTCAGGTTTAGAGCAGACTCTGGTATAGTGCTAATTTAGTTCCACTACTAAGGCAATTTTACTCAAGGAATTTATACAGTGTCTCACATATTAGAAGTCTTTTCATTCTGGCTGGTGTGAGAATAAATTATTCTCATCCCCATCTGATCTCCAGATATTGTTCTGCCTTCTATTTTCTGGTGATTCTTTTTCCAGCTTCATGTTGTTTTCTTACATGCACACTCATCCCAGGTCTCAGCTAAAGGCTTCAGGGACCCTTTCTTCACAGCTCTGGAGCGCTCTCTGTGAATATGTCCTCTACTATGTTCTTCCTCCAACTTCTAGCTACCTTGGTCTCCTTGAATTTCAGTCTCCATCTCTTGAACTCAGCAAGATCATCAACCTTTGTTGGTTTCACTTTCTCTGAAAAGTAGCCAAGAAATTACTTTCAGGTTGTAATCTTGTACAATTATAGGGGCCACTTCATTTATTTATTATTCTCTCTTAGGACTCACAGTCCTGCGCTACCTGCGTTCAATGATTGAAAATCTTGTGTGTGTGTGTGTGTGTGTGTGTGTGTTGTTGTTGTTGTTGTTGTTGTTGTTGTTTAAGGCAGGAGGGCAAATCTGATTTTGGTTTTTCCATTATAGTCAGAAGCAAAGGTCCTTGGTAAACATTTTTTTCCTTTTCACATCAGGAGGTTCTCCTTGTTTCTATGCTATCAGTGGTATGGGGGGGCAAGAAGTTGGGTAAAATAATCATACTAAACGGTTAGTAATTTATGTTCGCCTCTTCATAAGATTTTTTATTTTTAAAAGAAGAGTCTGTTAACTCTAAAGAATTGACTTAAATGTATATGCCTTTAGCAAATATGCAAGGGGCATCTGTTCCATAAATACTTAGGGTCAGGAAAACACAATGGGAAATATTCTGGTTTATTTGTCTTTCTCAGTTCAAGCACTGAATAAATTTAATCAGTAGTATAAGATCAGATTTAATTTCTACAACTCCTTGAAATCAAGACCACATTTATGCATTATCTTTGTTGAGAACAATCAACAGTTAAATGCCTAGAAAACATTTATGACATCTAAGTTTACAGTATTGTAGTGAGAAATATGTTCCTGGTTTGCAGAGGGGCAAATGAAGGCCTGAAAATTCTTGGTCCAAATAATTGATCATACAAAAAGAAAATCTGGACCCTTATTCCTGGATTGCTTTTCTTGGCCCTAGAGGCCCTCCTTGCTGATGCTATCAGCTGTGCTGTGAACACTCCCTCTCCTTTGGATGAGAAAGCGGGCACTGGTGGAGCTGAGTTGCAAAATGCAGCCAGGCCCTGGAGCATTTACAACTTCTCAGAATGTAGTCACCTTGTCTTCCTCGCTTGAGGTGAATAAGCCACAGGCACACTTCTGCTCAGCCCGCTTATGCAGCTGCTTGCTTTTGGGACGTCTTGCTCACTAGTTATTTTAGCAGTGTTTCAGCAGGCTGTGCAGCCAAGCAGAAATACCACACTCTTTGTAAAAACCCGAGGTCAGCACAATTTCTTCCCAGGGAAACTGTAACCTTTCGTGCTGAGATTGGGATGTCTGGGTTAGAGAAAGGGAGTGAAAACCAGTTTCAGGGGTCCCCAAAGCCCTTATCTCTTTCCAGAGCACCAGCACTAAGATCACAAGTTCATTCTTGGCAGAAGGGCAGCCTCCCATCTCTCAATGCTGCTAAGAGAATGTGGGGCTTTTTGCAAGTTCTCCATATCACCAGGAACACTTACATCTAAATGACATCTGATTTAGGGTTCCCTGATGTCTTGCACTTACCTCTGTGTTTTTTTATTGCTCATCCTTCTGTGTGGCATGGCTGCCTTCTTTAGACTATCCTCCATCTTCAGAGACTCAACTCTTCAAAGAGGCCTTTCATCGACTTTATGTTTTACATGCACTTCTCTTCCCCCAACAACTCTAGGTAGTTGAATTTCCTTACTCTCAAATCCTCCTTTGCATACATCTCACCTGGAGAACCAGAGACATAGGACCTGTATTATAGTCTTCTGTTTTCGTATCTGTGTCTCGCATTGGTCCACAAGAGCAAGGACCGTCATTTATTGATCAATATGTCTTGAGGTCTTAGGGTTTAGTTTAAAAACTTGTGAGTCCGAGACATCTGGATTCATATCCATCCTATCTCTTACTATGCTCATGAACTTCATTTCCTCTTCTATAAAATAAAGATATATAGTGTCTCATGCTTATAATCCCAGCACTTTGGGAGACCAAGTCTGGAGGATTGCTTGAGCCTAAGAATTTGAGACCAGCCTGAGCAACACAGGGAGAACTCATCTCCAAAAAATTTTAAGACATTAGCCAGGTGTGGTGGCATATGCCTGTAGTCCTAGCTACTTAGAAGGCTGGGGTGGAAGGATCACCTAAGCCCAGGAGGTCAAGGCTGCAGTGAGCCATATCGTACCACTGTATTCCACCCTGAGTGACGGAGTGAGACTTTTTTTTTTTTTTCAAACCGGAGTCTCACTCTGTCGCCAGGCTGGAAAGCAGGGGCACAATCTTGGCTCACTGCAACCTCCGCCTCCCAAGTGCAAGTGATTCTCCTGCCTCAGCCTCCTGAGTAACTGGGACTACAGGCACGTGCCACCATGCCCAGATAATTTTTGTATTTTTAGTAGAGACGGGGTTTTACCATGTTGGCCAGGATGATCTTGATCTCTTGACCTTGTGATCCACCTGCCTCAGCCTCCCAAAGTGCTGGGATTACAGACATGAGCCATCACACCCCACTTGACCCTGTCTCTAAAAAAAAGAAAATAAAGATAACGCATTGAAAATTAATGTAATTTTTAAAAATATGCGTAAGTTCCTTGGAAAAAAGATTTTACAAAATAACTCTACATAGGTTGAGGTGAGTATAAGACAGAGAAAGATGTGGACAATAAAGCAGCCAATCTTTTGGTGACATGAGCACAGGTGTTGGTGGGATGTGCTGATTCTAAGTATCTAGGTTTGCTAGGTCTTACGCACTGCAAGCTAGCTGTGCAACAAACTTCTTGTCGGTCTGAGACCACTTCTCCCATGGGATCTCCAAACCTACACCCTCCAGTGCATGACCCTGAGTATTAACCTGCTATTACCAGGTTTTGTGGACAGACATGATGTCAAAATAAGGATCTAGAAAAATGGCCTTTTAAAAAAAATATTCAGTCAAAGATATTAGGTCCACATTAGCTAGACCTTGTCTCTTTTTTATTAATTATTTGTGTTGTTCATTTGTTTGTTTTGAGATGAAGTCTCAGTCTGTCACTCAGACTGGAGTGTAGTAGTGCTATCTAGGCTCACTGCAGCCTTCACCTTCAAGGTTCAAGTGATTCTTCTGCCTCAGCCTCCCGAGTAGCTAAAACTGCAGGCACGCACCACCATGCCCAGCTAATTTTTTATATTTTTAGTAGAGATGGGGTTTTACCATGTTGGCCAGGTTGGTCTCGATCTCCTGACCTCATGATCCACCTGCTTTGGCCTCCCAAAGTGTTGGGATTACAGATGTGAGCCACCGTGCCCAGCTTGTTTGTTTTGAGATGGGGTCTTGCTCTTGTCATCCAGGCTGGAGTGCAGTGGCATGATCTTGGCTCATTGCAACCTCTGCCTCCCAGGTTCAAGCGATTCTCTTGACTCAGCCTCCTGAATAGCTGGGATTACAGGCACCTGCCACCCCATCATGCCTGGCTAATTTTTTTTTTTTTTTTTTTTGTATTTTTAGTAGAGACAAGGTTTCACCATGTTAGCCAGGCTAGTCTCGAACTCTTGACCTCAGGTGATCCACCTGCCTTGGCCTCCCAAAGTTCTGGGATTACAGCCATGAGCCATCATGCCTGGCCAGGGGTTGAAGTTTTTAAGTGGTGATTGGGTCATGAAGGCAGAGCCTTAATGGAATAGATGAATTCATTCATGGCTTAAAGGATTAATGGGTATGTGGATTAGTGGGTTGTCATGAAAATGGACTTAGTGGCTTTATAACAGGAGGTGGACCTGACCTACCGTGCTCAGCCGTGTGATGCCCTGTGTTCCCCCTGAGACTATAAAGAGAGTTGCCGCCAGCAAGAAGGCCCTCACCAGGTACAACTCCTCAACCTTGAACTTTCCAGCCTCTAAACTGTAAGCAGTAAATTTCTTTTTCTCTATAAAGCACCCAGTTTCAGGTATTCTGTTATAAGCAACGGAAAATGGGCTAAGACAATAGTAAAACCCTCCATTTCATAAATTTTGGGAATCCTATGTTCACTTGTAAATTTGGCAAAAACTATAGTTCTTCCTAGCAGAAAAAAATGTATGTATCAAATTTTACATCTAATTTCTAGGACTTAACAAAATCCTGAGTTCCCTCCACGGGCCTCAGGTGAATTCTCCTAAGTTTAAACCCCAAGTCCCATCTCTGGGCCTCCTGGTCTGGTCAAACAATCAGTTTACTTATGGAGAAGCCAAACACCAAGAGAAAGGGGAAGGGGATATTTAGTCAGTTACCTAGGACTAAAGCCCAGGTCTTTTATATCTTACTCTGCTTGTCTTTTATTACCCAATGGGGCCTCTCAAATTCAACTGTGCACTAAGAACAAAACCACACTCAGGAAAATAATTTGAGTCAAGGTGATGGAAAGAAAAATCTTTAATTATATAAATACTGATTTCTAGGCACAAATTACTGCTAGCTGTGAAGGCACTGGCCTACAGAGTGAAGGCAGAGCATACTGGTGACTTTTACTCCTTTAGGTGTTTGTTAATCCAAGAAGCCTGAATTCCCAAGGCACCTCATTTACTAAGGAGCAGCTTATACATGGAGAGAATCTTTGACATCAATATTCTAGCCTTCCCTCATGCTCTATAAATCAATGGCTTGTTCTGCTCTGACAGCATCCACTGATATATTTTCTTGGGATCGAAGAAGGAAGGGAAGAAATTGCAGGGAGGATTTGCAGCTGGCTGGCATATTGTGTTTTTATTGAAAGGCTTTACTGTCCCACGTTGCCTGGATCTCCAAAATCCACGCAGTCAAGAGTCTCAGAATGCATGGGAAAGTAATAGAAGGGCCCTGTCAGTAAACTTCCACTATTCTACATTAGTTGGCTCCTTACCATATTGGAATATCATCTTTAAGGGCTGTGACTCTTATCCTGGCAATTCCTTATCTTCATTAGAGAACAAGCAGAGGAAATCTGTGCCATGTGTAGATGCAGATCCATACACACACTTATTTAAGGTACTCTTTAAGATGGACTACATGCATTGTTAGATGAGATTTAGGAATTATAAAGGGGAAAAATACATGAAGGTACACTATAATTTTGGTTAGTTGTGCAAAAGCACCCCTCAGGTAAAATCATTTTTACAAACTCTTATTGAGTATGTGCCTGGGACTGTGGTAGGTAATGGGGATGTAAGATGAATAAGAGTCAAGGCATTTATTCATTCACTCATCTATTCATCCATCCATTCTTTCAGAAAAAAAAAAAATTGGTCTAGTGTTTCTACAGGACCACAGGAGAAGTCAATGTAAATCAAATTAAAGGATCAAGTAGAACAACCTGGAGGAAGTGGCCATTGAGCTGAATTTTAACACTGAGTAGGGGCACTCTGGATATACCAGATGGAGATTGGGCAGCGATAAGTAGGGCGTTCAGTGCATGCATGGGGGACAGCATGTAGACTCACTTGCAACCATTAATTAGCATGATGAGCATTCTAATTTGAGTGTGTCCCTTCCAAAATTCAGGTGTTGAAACTTAACGGTCAATGTAATGCTATTAAGAGGAGGGGCCTTTAAGAGGTAGATAGGCCAGGAAGCCTCTTCCCTTGTGAAAGCAAGTAAGGCCTCAAACGGCGTTTGGTTTTGCTCGCCCTTCAGCCTTTATCCATGTAAGGACATAGAATTGTCCCCTCCAGAGGAGGCAGCATCAACACACCGTCTTAAAAGTGGAGAGTGGCCCTTATCAGACACCTAATCTGCCAGCGCCTTGATGGTGGACAGCCCAGCCTCCGTAACCGTGAGTCATTTCTGTTCTTGATAAATTAGTCTCCAGTATTCTGTTTTATGCATAAACGGACTAAGGAACGGGTTTAGGGAATTGCACGTACTTTAGTATTGCTGGAGTAAGGGATGTGCAAGGTAGAATAGTGAGGCAGGGAGGAGGGAAGCTGGAGAGTTATTCAGGGGAGAGATCACAAAGAGCTTTATGTGCTAAGCTAAGGCGTTTGAACTTTATCTTGAAAACTAAGGGGAGCTATTGGAGGATTTTAATAGGGGCAAGTGGCAGGATTAGATTTATATTTTGGACAGATTACTCCACCAGGGAGGAGAATGTGTTGGAAAGAGGCCAGAATGGAGGTTGGGAGATGGGTAAAGAGGCTAGTACAGCGATCCAGACAGGATCAAGAATAAAGTAACAGTTGCTAAAAGGAGGAAAGCAGATGTATTAAAAAGATGTTAAAAGGTAGAGTATAAAAAACTTGAACTGTTTGTATGTAGAATAAAGAGGAAGGAGGAATCAGGGATTTTGCTCTGGGAAGTTATTTGCAGTAATTCTTTACTACAAATGGTAAAGAATGTGGTAAATCTTTGCCATTTACCAAGATTGTGAATATAATCAGAGCAGCACATGCAAGAGCAGCGACTAAGGCAAAGTAATTCTTTTGGGGATGTTTTAAATATAAGGCTGGAGGAATGCTCAAATAGATACCAGTATAGCAGTTGGCTGTCACGGTGGCAGGGAAGCAATTCGAGCTGAATATGTGGATTTTGGATGTATCATTCCTAGATGGTTATGGGTGAGATCACCTAATGACAGTGTAAAGGCTGAAAAGAACAAAGGACAGATGAAGTCCAGGAAGGAAACCAAAGTGTGGCCAGCTGGGTAGAAGGAAAACTAAAAAAAAGTGATCTCAACAGATGTCAAAAGAGCATAAAGTTTTCGTAACAATTCTACAGGGTTAAGTGTTTAAACGACAGAGTTTAGTCATACGTTGGGCTTTGGTGTCCAAAGGAAGGTCAACATCTGGAGAGAGAAACATCTGAATGTGAGAAATTAGAAATTATAAGGTATTAGAAACAGCTGACGTCGTTTATACTTTCAAGGAGTTAATAATGGGAAGGAGGGGAGGTAGGAAAGTTGAGCAAGAAAGTATTGTTTTGATTTGTGTTTGTGCGTTTGTTTTAATGGGAGAGATCCGAGGGTATTTGTTTGGTGAATAAGAACCATTATAAAGGGAGAAGCTGAATAAACAAGAGGGATAATTGGTGGAACAACATCCATGAGGTGGTAAAATGGGATGAGATCTAAAACATTAATAGAGAAACTGTGCATGGATAGCAAACCAGAAAGAGGGAAAAAGTACAGTGGAGATCCGTGTACAGAAGGCAGGGGAGAGAGCTGAGACGTTGCCTGGAGGCTTGTATTTTCGCCGTAATGACACAAGCAAAGGCGCCTCTGAAAATGATGGGGTGGCAACCGCGAGGGGGTAACTGGATTAGAAACCAGCTAGAGACCATTGCAGGATTACTGGGCAGCGCTGAGGGCCCAGCTGGGGTAGCAGGCCTTGAGGTTGTACTGGCACCAACCTGTGCTGCAGAGTGACCAACTGCAGAATAGGCTTGAGTGCTGCCCACACACCAGTCAGTTGCCTGCAACACAATCCTTTCCATCCACATGACATCAGGGAGCCCCTGGGGTGCAGCAGGCGACACACTGAGTGGGGAGGCTGAAAATCCAGGTCTTCATCTGACCAGACCTGGTCCTAGTTGTGTGACCTTGAGCTGATAACTTTACTCTCTAAACCTCGTTTTTCTTACCTGTAAATGGGCTCGAGTTACGTACCTCAGAAGGTAGTTACTATGTATGAGAATTCACTCTATTAATTATTAATAACGTAAAAAATGCTGGATATTTTCCTGAATATGAAAAATGAATGCACAGCCTTTGAAGATCTTACTGTCTGACATAGAATACAAATACTGTAAATGTAAATTGAAAAGGTGCTGAACAGAAAGCACCCTTGAGATTAAAGATGAAGAAGTCAGAACTTTTCTGTTTTTGGAAGCAAAAATTTTAAAGTCACAAGGTAAGTTGCAGTGACAAAGTTGCAAAAATATCTTCACTCTAAGAATCCCATCTGGGAATAAAAACTAAAGGAACCCTTGCTGGTTGACTGTCTTGGAAACAAATATGAAAAATAAGGAGGGAAAATGGAGGTGGATGTTCGAATGAAACTCTAAGAGACTATTCCAAGAGGCACACATCCGCAATACCTTTAAGTTTCCTTTTGGTAATAAAGGAGGAAGGGGCTTGTCATTTTTCTAGAAAAGTTTCAGGACATTTTCTGAGTCAACTGAGGATAAACTCACCCTTCTCTTTCTCAACCAAGTTACCTTGTATGACCCTACCTTGACTGGGCACCAGAGCATCATATCACATGATGAGTGATTGAATGTGTGTGTGTGTGTGTGTGTAAGTGTGTGTATACACATAAGGGACTGCTACAACCAACCTCTTATGTATAAAATCAGTTTACTTTCCAGAAAACACTATGTTCTGAAATGCTATTTTGTGCAACACAATTTCAGGAGGAAACAACTGCTAATGATTATAGAACAGTGGAAGGTGGCATGTAACCTGAAATGAAATTGTGAGTTACGAATGATAAGAATGATAGAATTCCATAGGAAGGGATTGGGCATTAGGGACTGGAAGATCTGAGTTGAAATACATCAAAATTGGAAGGATCCTGGAAAGAACATCGTTCTAAAGTTTTGCCCCTTTCCAAACACATCTCCATTCTACAAATGAGAAGACTGAGGCTCAGAAAGGTGAGGTCACTTGCCTGGGTTCAGAGAGTGAGCGAGAGGCAGAGCTATACCAGAACACGTAACAAATAATTGGCAGAAGCAGCCAGAAGTGGTTGGTCAAAGTCAAGAAGGACATGATAATAGCAACTATTATTACAAAAACAATTTCCACTGATGGGATGCTTTGCACCAGTCACGGTGTTACTCATTATGTATGCATTGTTCTTTTAGTATTTGACAGCTCTGTGAGATAAGTCATAGACAGAGATAAGAAACATTTGTGTTGCATTTTATTTTTTAATTTGGCCATTCAGAATCTGAATCCTCATCTTATGTTTGAAGAATCTGTTGCTTTTCGAAGTGGTTAGTGACTACCTCTGTCAATGTTGAAAATGCCAGGTGAAGAGCAGAAAGGAGTATTCCCAACAATGGCAGGGTCTGGAGCCGGATAATATGGGCTTTAATCCTGGCTCTGCACATCCTAGCTGGGTACCTTGGTTAAGTCACATGGCTCTTCTGTGCCTCTGTTTCCTCCTCAGTGAAAACGGGGGAGACTTACTGACTTCACAGAGGTCTTGTGGGGTTAAGTGTGTTAATATATGGAAATACAAAAAAGTGCCTGGCACATAGTAAATGTTCAACTTGTAAATAAAAACTATCATTATCATTCAGTCTCCAGCCCCATTAGCAGTGAGGGCATGGGCGCACGACTCGGGTTCCGCCACCCAGACACATTCACTTCACATACTGACAAGAAGCAGGAGCTACCCAGAAAAATCTTTTCTAGTTAGTATCGTGTGGCTGCAACAGCCGTAACTGTAACTAGTTCTGGAGACTTCAGTGACAGCCTTTGGATTGCTGGTGCTTCCAGTAAACTATACAATATCCCTTTAACACATCCCTGTAACACATTTCTGTTCTTGAATTATTAGTGAGTGTCAATTATTTTTATCTAAGAATGTTGATGCATTAAAGAATCATTATTATTTTTGGCTCTTAGCAATTAAGAAATTTTTTCAAGGTCAAGTAGTTAGTGTATAGTGAAACCAGAATTCCAAACCAGATTTTTCTCATTCCAAATCCTTGCTGTTAAGCACGATGCTGTTCTGTCACAGAGATTCATGGACTCCTATGTTGATGAACATTAGGAAGGCATCTAGTCCACCCTTCAGTGCAGGAACTTCTCATACAATACCCTAGCTGGTAGTCATTCTACCTCTGTTTGAACCCTATTCATAACAGGGTAATTGTTACTCTGTAATTGTTACTCTGTAATTGTTAGTCTGTGTATGTGTATCTACAAAAAGAATAGCAGCCAAAAAGGTGTCATCTGATAACTGTCGATCATCAGACACCTTTTTGGCTGCCATTCTTTTTGTAGATACACATGCTCAGAGTGGATGGTGGATGAAAACACACAGTGTTTGGTAAACACTGTTGTATTAGTTTTCTAGGACTGTTGTCCTGACTTACCACAAACTGGGTGGCTTACAACAATGGAAATTTATTGTATCACTGTTCAGGAAGCCTGAAGTCTAAACTCAGGGTGTCAGCAGCGTTGCTTCCTTCTGGAGGCTTAAGGGAGAATCTCTTCCACGCCTCTCTCCTAGCTTCTTAGTGCTCCCTGGAGTTCCTTGTCTAGCAGGTGCAGCATTTCAATCTCTGTCTCTGTCATCACAGGGTCATCTTCTGTTGGTGTGTCTTTTCTGTGTCTTTGTGTCAAAATATCCTCCTCCTTTCTCTTGTAGGGCCTACCCCAACTCAGCATGACTTCATCTTAACTTGATTACAATGGCAAAAACCTATTTTCAAAATAAGATCACATTCACAGGTATAAGCAGTTGAACTTTTTTTTTTTTAGACGGAGTCTTGCTCTGTTGCTAGACTGGAGTGCAGTGGTGTGATCTCAGCTCACTGCAACCTCCAACTCCCCTGGTTCAAGCGATTCTCCTGCCTCAGCCTCCCAAGTAGCTGGGATTACAAGCATGTGCCACCACATCCAGCTAATTTTTGTATTTTTAGTACAGATGGAGTTTCAGCACGTTGGCCAGGATGGTCTTGATCTCTTGACCTCATGATCTGCCCGCCTTGGCCTCCCAAAGTGATGGGATTGTAGGCGTGAACCACTGCGCCTGGCCTTGAACATATATTTTGGGGTGACATAATTCAACTCACAACAACTGATAAGCAAAATTAAAACACACACTGGCCAATAGGGAATGGCAGACAGATCTGTCTGCTGGAAATGGGTCCTGTTCCTCCCTGGTAAACTGCAGTAGATCTTGGAAAAGGTTCCAGCATTGACACACACATAGATTAAAACATTAACATTTACTTCCCTGGAACCCTGCCTTTCCGAGAGGTAACTGCCATCATGGGAATTTTTTAGCTCTGCTTAAAAAAATGATTTTTTCTATTAATGCATAAATGTTTTTTTAAGAATATGAGTTCATGCATGTAATTAATTTGTATGCATAATTCTTATTTGTATTGTTTTCCATCTGGCTGTCTTCTCTTAGATTTGTGTCTTATATCAGCAAATATGTCTACCTTATTTTTAGTCATCCCATCTTTGATCTGCAGTTAGTGTTTCTAGTTTTTCACCATTACAAGCAAACATAAGTTAACAAACATATACAAAAAGAAATCCTTGTACACCTATGCAAGCGTTTTAGAGTTTATCCCAACAAGCAGGGTTATTATGTCAATAGGTATGTATTTAAACATTTTCTTAGATATTACTGTCTTCTAGAAATTAGTTTAACTCATTCTCTCACAAATAGTACATGATCGCCTATTCTTGCTTGTTCTTGGCCATGCTGATATTTTATTTTTTGCTAATATAGAAAAAAATAATATATATATAAACTATATACATATCCATATATATATATATAGAGAGAGAGAGAGAAGTATATATATAGAGAGACATATATATATATATATTTTTGCCTCTTATTACTGGTGAGGTTGAGCAACTTAATCTTCATTGGCTATTTGATTTCTTCTGTGACTTTCCTGTTTGTACTTTTAAAAATTTAGTCAATTTATATTTTTCTTATTAATTTGTAGGTGTGATATATATTTTTTGATATTAATTGTTTAATACAACCATTGCAAATATTTTCTCCCAGTCTTTCCTTGTGTTTTATAATTACTTTCAGTCTTTTGAGTATAGAAACTTTAAAGTTTAATTTGTCACATCTATTCATTGTTTCGTGTTTCTGTGTCTTCTACCTTTTTCTGATACTTTTATAGTTTTAATTTTCACATTTAAATGGATTTTATTTCTGTGCATAGTGAGAGAGTCCAGATTTTTTTCCCCAAAAAAATAGCTAATTCAACACTATTGACTAGTTTACACAAGAAGTTGGCAAACTGTGGCCCAAAAGCCATATTTTGCTCGGTACCTGTTTTTGTACATAAAGTTTTATCGGAACACAGCTATTTGTTTAGTATTGCCTATGGCTGTTTTCACACTACAGTGGCAGAGTTGAGTAGTTGGAACAGAGACTTCGTCCCACAAAGTCTAAAATATTTATAATATTGTCTTGTAAAGAAAAAGTTTTCTGACCCCCGATTCCCTACTGATCTGAAATACCTTCTTATATATACTAAATGTCTGTTTGTGTAATGACTGAGTGCTAGTTTGCTCAACTTATTTATGAATCTATTCCTAGGTCAATAGCCCATCCCAAACAATTATAGGTTTATAGTATGTTTTGATATCTGGTATGACAAACACTAATTTGTTTTCTTTTACAAAATTTTTTTGCTGTTTTACATAAATCATTTTATGTATAAACTTTAGCCTTGTCAAATTTTAAAAGAAATGAACAAATAAAAACTTGTGATTCTGATAAAAATGTTAGTGAACTTGTAGATCTAGACAGGACTGACACATTCACCATACTGATGCTTCTCCTTCAGAAACGTGGTGTGCCTTGATATTAACATTAGGCTTATTTTCCTTTCTTGAGGAAAGTTTTATAGCTTTCTTCTACAGGTCTTGCATAATTTCTTTTTAGATTTGTGCATATATATTTAACAGATTTTTATTGCTATTGCACATTGGACATTTGCAATTTTGCTATTTTGTCACCCATACTCCTTTTCTATGCTGAGAGAATCTCAAGGCATGGGAGAAGAGGGGCTTTGTTTCCGACCTTTCTCTCACTGCAGAAGATAAAGTAGTGGGGGCATTTTATCTTCCTACCCTGGGCAGCTAGAGAATGGACATACAATTTAAGCTTGGTTAATGAAATGCCACTGTCAGATTGTAAACCTTAAAGGAATAAGGCAAAGTGTTAATTAGAGACTTTTTTGGCATAGCAGGTGCCTGGAGGCCAGAGTTCTGTTCAGTGGCATGGTGGTGCAAGCGCTGGGATGGAGCAGTCCAGCAGCATGCTGTAGTGGGCGTCCAGTCATAGTGTCAGTGGTGGCATGCTAGGCAGTGTCTTTGGCATGATCTTGGCTGAGCACTACTTGCCTTGGTTCTTCCTGAACCCCTGTCCTCAGTCAATGCAGTGGGCTACCTAATATTCTTCCAATAAGCTTTGTTTCTGCCTAAGATAGCCAGAATCAATTTCTATTGTTTATAACCAGGAACCCGGACAAGGGTCCATCTTGCATTACAATTGCATCTTGCATTACAATTACATTACATATAGAAGCCATTGATGTTTGCAGTAGTCTTAGAAGTCAAAGATAAAATTAATTATTTTACCTTCAGGTCATTCATGGTTATAGGATTTTGAAGCTGAAATAATCTCAAGAGCTCCTGGCTACTGAACACCTACTATGTAGCAGACAAATATATTCTGTATCTTTCAATCTCTTTAATTATCTTAGAAAAGTGGCATTTTTTAATTCTACTTTTACAAATCAGGAAATGGGGTTTTGGAGAGATTAAGAAATATGTCCGTGGTTATGTAATTCATCAGGAATGGAGCCTGATTTTGAACTTGTGTTTGTTCTATTACTAAGTCTCTGATGTTTTGAGTGCCTCGAGCTGACTTTCTAAATAAATGTTGCCTTTTAAAATATTTACTTCCCAGATATGCATATGCAATATTCATCACTTTTTTCTCTAAGAACATTGACTGTGATCCCAGGTTCAATTCAGACCTTCAAGTTTTGTTTATGTCATCTTCTTTGCCTTTCACTGCCTCTGCATCCAAAACTAGACAACTTTTACTCTCTTCTCACAAACATATCATTCTTTCCCTCCCTTTCTCCATTTTATGTATTTGAATTCTTCATGAAGCCTTCCGTGAGTCCTATGGCACATAATGTTCTCTCTTCTTTTTCTGAACTTCCACAGCATACCTCGGTTCCATTCACTTGACACTTAAACTTATACAGCTTTGCGTTTTTATTGGCTTTTTAGGCATGTCTACCTTATCACTCATACAAAACTGTTCTGATTCTAGAGAAAAAATTTACCCTATTCATCCTTGTGGTCCTCGCAGCATCATGTTAAATGACGTGCCCATGGTAACTCTAGAAACATCAACAATCTCTAAAACTCTGAGGTCTTAAAAAACAATTGACTTTTGTATGAAACAGTTCAACCTGTGGGTGCTCTCTGTCTGGAGAGCATATACCTTTAGGGAGGTAGTTTTCTGATTCTGTCTTTAAATTACTTCAAATTTGGCAAGTTTTATTACAAATGCCTAAAGCATGGATTGTGACCAGCTGACAATCTCCATGAGACCTGGGCAGGAGGCCGTAGGCAGACCTGGAGCACACGGTAGTACATGGACATGGGGTAAGGTGGCTCTGCAACCCAGTCTGTACTTCACTCCCAAGCCTGCTTCCCTGAAACAGGGCTGTGCCACCTGGAGGTTGACGCACCTTTTTCTAATTTACACAAAAATTCCCTAGGCTCACAAAGGCCCTGGGCGTGGGTTTTGCCTAAAGCAGGAAATACTGGGGGTAGATGACACAAAGCATTTTCTTAGTTAGGAATCAAGACATTGACACTGGTGGTTTTTCCTTTTATAGAAATGTTAATAGCAAAAATAACCGTGATCTCGGAGAATCTTAGTTTTATATTTACCTGAAGACAAGGGGAATAAATGTATCCATGGATTGCTAATTTTGGTAAATCGCTTAAATTCTAAAGGGTTTTAAGATTCATTGCTCAGAGGAGTTGTAGGAGAACAGGGGTGGGGTCTGATTACCAAGTGTGCCTCAGACTGGAACTGGAAGGGATCATCATCCTCAACGTCCTTGCCCCTTTTCCATGTGTATGGCCATCCTGTGTCCCTCTGTCACCTCTCCTTGGGTTGGTTACTAAATCGTGGTATGTTCAGATTTCTGATCTGTCTTAGATTTCAGTTAGTGCAACTCTGCATTAATAATGGAGCCCAGGCAGAGTGCGGTGGCTCAGCCTGTAATCCCAGCTGGGAGGCTGAGGTGGGCGGATCACGAGGTCAGGAGATCAAGACCATCCCTGCCAACATGGTGAAACCCCATCTCTACTAAAAATACAAAAATTATCTGGGTGTGGTGTCACATGCCTGTAATCCCAGCTACTCAGGAGGCTGAGGCAGGAGAATCACTTGAACCAGGGAGTTGGAGGTTGCAGTGAGCCGAGATCAAGCCACTGCACTCCAGTCTGGCAACAGAACAAGATTCCATCTCAAAACAAAACAAAATAAGAACAACAAAAAACAAACAAAATAATGGAGCCCTAGGTCTCTCTCCCAATACCTGCATGTAAAGCCAATTCCTTGCCCAGCACCTCAGGACATTGTCTTGTCGGGGGAGGCTGTTGGAGATAAGGGGGTACCCACACACAGGCATTGAGACCACTCTCCCTCAGAGCATCCTTTGTCCCATCACCTGAAGAAGAGAGTCCTACCCTATTTGGTTTCAAAAATGCCTCTCACGGCTGCAAAAACTCTCATACTGGCTTTAGAGTCATTATTTTCCTCCCTCTAGAGGTCTCGGTGACTTCAGTTTATAAGCTCTAATTTTGCCCCTGAGGAAGGATTGATTTTTCTGAAACATATTCATCAATACCATTCAGGCCAATTCTATGCCCCCAAACTAATATGCTGATCCAGTGTCCTAAGGATTTAGTGGTCACATTTTCCAAATGCAAAATTGGAATACATGGTCTGACAAGGTGATAGAATATTTGAAATTGGGACTGACCTAGAAAATTCAGGACACGCAGCTGTCATACATAATGGCAACACGGCCTAGATAACACACACCATTTTCCCTGAAGCCTGTCTGCATCATGACAGCTTCATTTGATGGTCTAAGATAGCCTGTCTCTTTCTGCTTTGGGTCACCCAGTTAGTATCTCTCCATTTCCTCTTGGAGGGATGAATCCTGTGTTCAGCTTATTGACAACACAGGGATGACTGACAAGCTGTGCACCCAACTCCACCCACTTTGACAGGTCAACTTGGCTACATGTGAAGGAAGCATCCTCCAGGATCTCTGGTAACTGAGGGAACCAGTCGAACCACACTGAACGTCAGACTGGGGCGGGTTGAGGGGGCGTCTGGAAAGCTCTCCTTCAGCCTGTTTGCATGAGTTTATATTCGTGAAGTGTGGGTACAGTCTGTATTTGGGAGATAAAGGAAAGGAAGGAATTCTGTACATGAACACCTGGGGAACCATGGGGAAAGTGAAAAGGATGCTTGCTTTTCCTGTGCTAGACTGAGAGAGCTGTAATTGATTTCACGATAGAGAGAGAGAGCTGCAGAATTAGTTTTCTTGGGAAGCTTTATGAAATTCCAAGCATGAATACTGTTGCTTAAGATCTAGTAGGTAAAGGAGAGAACTGAATTTAGGAGAGGGCTTTCTTCCTGTTTCTGGAGTTCAGGGACCTCTAGGATTTATGGTGTGGGGAGGGCCAGAAGAGAATACCTGCTATGGAGTGAATTTGTCTCCCCTAAATTTGCATGTTGAAACCTTAAGCCCTCCATTTGACTGAAGTGGAGATAGGGCCTTTCAGGAGGTGATTAAAGTTAAGTCAGCGCATGAGGTGTGGCCCTGATCTGATGGAGGTGATGTCTTCATGAAAGGAAGAGACATCAGAGATCTTGTTCTCTCTGCCAGGTGAGGGCACAGGGAGAAGGCAGCTGTCTACAAGCCAAGAGGAGGGCCCTCAGTAAAAAGCAAATCCTATCAGAATCTTGATCTTGAACTTCCTGTCCTCCAAAATGGTAAGAAAATAAATTTCAGTTTAAGACATGCAGACAATGGTATTTTGTTACAATAGCAGACCAAGGCAGCACCCTTATCATAGACATTATTTTTTTTGGGTATATTGGCAACCTAGGTATGGGAGGACAGGGAATATAGAGACTCAGCAGCGAGGTTCTAGAGCCAGACTGAGTGGATTGGTATCCTGCGCTGCCACTCACTAGCTCTTCAACCTTCAGTAAGTTACTTGATCTCTCTGTGCCTCGATTTCCTTATCTGAAAAATGAGTCTAATATTTAAAGATTAAGTTAAATACATGTTAAGGGCTTAAAGCAGTCACTGGCATGTGGAAAGTTCTCAGAAAGTGTTTGCTATTATTGGTGTTATTTTTGTTGTTGCTGTAAGGAAGCTGGAATAGAATAACATTAATGGAATTATTTTTGAGCTCATTAGATACCTTACTGGAGCTCCCACAAACAACCTGCATAGGCTCGTGTAGGGGGCAGTGAGGGTCTGTGGTCAATCGGTTGATATAGATGTCTGTGCAAATTTGGACATAAATATTAATGTAATCTCATTTATATCCATGGGTTGATGAGGCCAGAAAGCATCAGTGCATCTTATAATTACAGTTTTATAATGCTCCATGCAGCAGAAACTGCTAGCTTCTCACTGAAGTCCATGTTTTCTAATTCCTGGGCAGAAAGACTGTGGTGCTAGCCTCTCTTGTTGGTAGGTGCATTTATGTGATCAAAGGCCACGTGCCATCCCAGGCTTGGCCTCTGGAAATTCCCATGCATATGTTCTTCATTGTGTCTTCAAGGTGGCAGAAATAAGAACATATAAAGAACAACACCCACATCTTGAAAATAGCATAGCCTCCATTAGTCTGGGTCCTTGAATAATTGCCAACTGTTCATCCAACCAGCAAGAAATAATATCGTGTGTGTGTTTGTATTATACATTTAGAAGGGTTCTTTGCTATAGTAGTTAGCCTAATGTACTTCAGATATCGTGAGACTATCAAAAGCACAAAATGTCTCTTATTTCTTCAAAAGGGTTATTTACCCACAGCATTATAGATGTTGCTGTAACTATGAATAGTCAAGCCTCATGGGATTTGATCATAAAGCACTTTTATATTTATCTTCTACTGTCCCTTTATACCTGCTCAGTGATAGTGAGCCTTACTTTCCATGGATACAAACTAGGATAAACAGCATGACTTTTCTGGTCAGTTTCAGGAAAACAAAAAGTCTATGTTTACTTAAAATTGCAAACAAGGAGTTTAGATCGATGCACATTGAATCTGAGGAGTCTGTAGGATATCTAAACAAAGATACTAAATAGACATTGTTTATATGCATCTAGAACTCAGAAGTATGACCTGGAGAAAGAAGCATGGGAGTTGGCATATAGTTGTTATTTGGAGGTTGTATAAATGAGGAGTAGCCAGTGAGGTTGAGAAAAAAACCAGGAGCATATGACATTAATCAAAGCAAATATATCAAGAAGGGTGGCTAGCTATATTGGTTTCTGTTGAGATATCAAGTAAGAGGAGAAACTAAAATGAGTCCATTGAATTTTGCAACATGCAAGCCATTAGTGACCTTAGTGAGAATCTGTAATGGATTTCCAGTTATTAATGGAGTTCCAGTTAATGTCAGAAACCAGAGGAAAAAGAGCTTGGAAGAAAAGTTATTGAGCATTCCAAGATCAAATATCAAAATTATAGAATTCGCAGTAACATAATCAGAAGGTGAGATTCAGAAAAAAACGGCATACATGTAAGTCAGGAATCGGGCATCCAAACCGAAGCCAGGATGAAATATTACATCAAAGTAACTAAGAACAATTCAGAGTAAAACGATCCTCAGTGTTGATTTAATCAAAACATGAACTGAGGCTGAGAAATGACTTTGTCAGGGTTACACAGGGAAAGAATGGCTGAGCCAGGATTAGAAAGCTGTTCACAATCTACATCTGTCGCTCGTTCTGTCTGCGTTGCCTCTCGTGATCTGCTTACTCTAGGCAAAAGACAGGAAGAGGAGTGTGGCTCGGTTGTCAGGCAGCACCTGACACTCCCAGCTGGAAGAAACTCATTGGAGTAGACTTAAGTGACCTGTAACTCACAACAGGCAAGCCAGGGTCAGAAATAATCAAGCCTCAGCCTCTTAATTTATCAGCACCTGAAAGTCCGCTTCTGTGGTTGACTGTCTCTTCGAGTCGCTCAGGCACGGGCCACAGAGCTCTCCCTCAGTCCTCCAGTGGCAGGAGGACTTCATAAATGACATTTGATTATGCTCAACACAGCAGCCAGGGGCTGTACACCAACTTTAATAAAGACGGCAAACACTAGCGATCTCCATAAAACACAGAAGCCCGGGGGGAATGGAATTGAAATCTTAATGTCAAGATCCATGGCCACTAAGGCAAATGACAGCAAAATGCGAACAAATTGCAAAACCAATAATAATAAAATTCCTGCTTGTGCTGCCTGTAAGGCATCAGCTCTCCATTATCACCCCCAGAGAGCAAAGTCAACTCTCCGTGGGATCAGTGGAGGCTATTAGAAGCCTGCTTGCTGGGTTTCTCAACTGGAACCCAGGGCTGCCCAAATAGCTTTGCATTCTATTGAGTTCCAATCCTCTAATCCTGCCCTTCTGCCTGAGGGGAATTGTAGGCAAATTTAGCCTTATTCCCAAGCCAGAACTGTTTTTTGAGACACGTGAATCTTGATGTTTTTGATTTCTCGATTATGACCAAGTCTTGAATGAAATTTTAAAATTTTAATGCTAGAAGTCTTAGAGATCATTTATCTCTTCGCAACTCCACCCCAAACTAAGACCTAGAGAAATGGGAGCATTTGTCCCAAGTCATACAGCTTGTGACAGCACTGGAATTGGAATCTGGAGCTCTGAAAAGGCAGTCACAGCTCCCAGGCAGATGCAGTGAAAGAGAACTTACTATTAAATAAGGAACTAAATATAGATGCTTTTTTTTTCTCTGCTCTAGGGGAGTCACAGCATTTACCTCACAGGAAAATTTATTTTGTTTAGGAACACACTTTAATGGTTTTTTTTTGGGGGGGGGTCATAAAAGACATAGCCTTGGGTCTCATCTAAAATGGGGAAGTTAAGTGTGGGTCTAAAACCACATAGACAAGTCAAAGCATATTCTCCCTGGGGCCAGAGAGATTGTTCTGATGCGCTCTGATGAGGGCTAGTGATGAGGTAGGTTTCCCTTGGAGTGGAGTTCTGGTGGGTTCCTTGCTGTGAATAGAAGGGAGAAGAGACTAGGTTGAGAATTGGCTGTGGGCCCTGCAGATCCAGACAAAGATAGCACTGGGTGCCTTGCAGCCCTGCTACTCTGGACCTGCACTAGGCAGAATATCTGACATTGCCCCGACATTACCGTGTGAGCCTTCAGTAAAATGGTTTCCCAGCACAAACCTTTGTGCTAATGGTGTTAAAAACGTTGGGTGGAATGCAAGTCAAGCGCTGTGTGGGCCTCTATCAGTGAAGAGGAGAGCTGCTCCCCTAACATCCCTCCTCCCCTAAGACCTTGAGGCCAGCGGAGGAGAGAGGGCTGCATCACAGGACTCTGGGAGCTGACCGGCAAGGGAGGCCTCAGGGAGAGTGAGTGGGCAGGGATGACTAAAAGCAGTGGGAGTGGGGTGTAGCAGGCTTGCCACAAAACCAAATCTACTGAGAGGTAGCCACCTCTGATGGGCTCTTGAGTGTGGGGTGAAAAGTGGGAGGAACTAGAGTATGCTTTATGGAACTAGAAACTGCTGGTGGTAATCAGAGGGGACCTTGGCTTTGGATGCTTGGTTTAGTCACTGTTAAATATCACTGTCCTCACATTAAAATAGGTTCAGTTATGTTTATCAGTTATTGCTCTGGTTTAATTCAAATTAAAGTGCCATGCCAAGAAATCATATTATTTAGCTCTCAATGTTTCTGCAGCATGGTGGTCTCAACTCCAAAGCCTATCTCTAGCAGGACAAGCATCATAACTCGCTCACCTGTGTTGCATGACTTCCTGTATCTATTTCAGCTCTAAGATCATTCCAAAGGGCAAATGAGCAAAGGGGTTGTGTTATGGAGGGGGTTCCCGGCCCACTATGCCTTGAAAAGCTGGTACTCTTCTCTTTTAATCTCCCTTCTTATTTAAGGTTTCTGAATGAAAGACCCAGGAGCTGAAATTTCCCTTCTTCTGCATTTTGAGATTAAGATCCCAAAAATGTTCAGTGTTTTTCTTTTTCTTGTTTTTTTATGGTGACAAAGGGTAAAGTTGTCTTAATCCCCAGATACTTGCAGATGATGGAAATCAGTGGGGAAGGCTAGAGAGATGGAGAGGAGAAACAAGAGTCAGAGAGCATCCATGCCTCTTTTATTGGGAGGTCTCTGAAGCTTGTGGGAAAACACCAGTATGTATTTTGAGCTGTGTACATCTCATTTCACTGTTTAAAGGAAAATAGCAGGCTTAGCCCACAAGGGGCCCAAACAGAGAGAGGAGGCCTTGGGGTATACATACACTCAATACTGTGACCTTCTCAAATATAAACATTGCAGAGATGAATAGTTTATGACTTCTGCTGGTGCCTGAGATAGCTTCATAAATGAATGAATTAGGTTTCGCCACAGTAAATACCAACTGGAAGAAATCTACAAGGCCAGCAGAAGAAAAACAAGGGAGGAAGGCTTCTAGTTGGCATTATAAGAAATGTGATTATTTCTCATTTGTAGCCTATGGAACATATGTTAATTTTCATGCTGAAGTTTGTGTCTAAAGAAAGAAAAGGATTTCTTGCCGGGCCGGGCACAGTGGCTCATGCCGCTAATCCCAGCACTTTGGGAAGCCGAGACGGGCAGATCACCAGGTCAGGAGTTTGAGACCATTCTGGCTAACATGGTGAAACCCTGTCCCTACTAAAATAAAAAAAATTAGCCGGTTTTGGTGGTGCGCACCTGTAGTCCCAGCTACTAGAGAGACTGAGGCAGGAGAATCGCTTGAACCTGGGAGGTGGAGGTTGCAGTGAGCCAGTGAGCTGAGATTGCGTCACTGCACTCCAGCCTGGGTGACAGAGACTAAATCTAAAAAAAAAAAAAAAAAAAAAGGAAGAAAGAAAAGGATTCTTGCTGTTTGTAGCTGATACTGTAGCTTGTCTGCCTGACAACTCTTCTCTCTGTTTTCTGTATTACAATTTTGACTTTATTTTGGAACAGAGTCTAGTTATTTCTCAATTCCTCTTTGCACATAGAGATGACTGAATAAAACAGTTTCAGCCAGTGAGATGTCAATAGAAGTCACTGGATGAAACTTCTGGAAAGGCCTCAGCTAAAGCTGAGGGGTGTAGAGCTTCCTTGTGACCATGCAGATGACAGATGATCACTGAGGGGGCAGTGCGGGAGCACAGGGCAGGTGGTCTCAGCACCAGAGGGCAGCGTCCCTTTGGACTTCATATGAAGAAGAAAAATTAGCCCCTTAATGTCTTTGTGAATGTGTCTGTTGAAGCCAAAAGCAATTCTGAGTGGTCTTTTTTAACTTCAAGGTACACTTGGAGAAAAACACCAGTAAGTTCACTGTGTATGTTCACCATGTGCACTGTGGCTGCCTCTGAGCTGCACAGGTGAAGTATGTGGCCCGTGAGGACACTTACTGGAGCCAAGCACCCTCAGACCAAGGCAGCTGGACTACAAAGGAAAGCCCGCCACCCCCTGGACCTTTACTTCAGATGTCTCCTGGAATTAGAGGCAGGTCCATGGAAGATCTCAGGTCACCTCCATGATAACATGGTCTGTAAACACAGGAAATAGTCCAAGCTCATAAACATGGGCTCAAATGTGTCCATATATGCAGTAAACTCCAGAAGGAAAGGATGACAGCTTTATAAACATCGCTTCTGGTGGAAGCTTTATAAGTGTTGTTAGGTGTTTCCATGCTCAACATGTAGTGGGTGCTCCACGAAACGGAATGGAACACAGAAGCCTGTAGAATTGTCCAGACATGTTGACAACCATGGATATATGTGTACATATCATCCCTTTCTTACCCACCTCTTTGTCTCACGCCCCTCTGTCATCCCCTCTCTCACTTCCCCTCACCCTCCTTCTTACCCCTTTTTTGTTACCCCTTTCTCTCACCTCTCACTTCTTTCTCACTTGTTTTCTGTCACCCCCTCTCACTTCTCTTTCTCTCTCACCTCTCTCTTTCATACTTCTCAGCTGCTCGCATGTATCACTCATGTCTCTCATATATATTTCATCTCTATTATATAATGTGTGTGTATATAAATATACATATTATATTATATATTTTACATGTATGTACACATACCACCAGGAGTTGCATCCCCAGGGGACTTCATACATATATATGACATGATATAGATATGTGACATATATGTGACATAGATATGACATGTGTATCTGACCAGGACGCTGAAGACTCAGGATACCCAATATGTTCAAATGCCATACCTATGTTGGCATTAATTATCCTTCCACAGGCAAAGCCTGCTGTTAGATTCATGAAATCTATATGTTATCTCTACCTTGACAGAGGAAAAGGTGACTTGTGTTTAATTTTGTAAGCTGAGTCAAATTTGAAAGGGCACAAAGGAAGTATGCCCCATACATGGGAGAATATTTTGTAAAGTGGATCAAAGCCAACATCCCACTTCATTTTAATGTCTACTCTCTCCAAATCAAGCTACATCTCTGCTTTGTACATTTTTACCGACCACAGCTCAGGTTTCCTTAAAAGGGGCGTGTTTTGACAATTATTTGTTGCCATCGTTAACAATCAGGGCAGCCCCATAGAGCACCGTAGAAAACACGGGCAGCTGATAGTAAAGGGAGGCATTTGCTTGTAAAGGAAGCAAAAGCAGTTGTGGACAGCTTTTACGAGCTTTTAGAAACAGCCTGGAAAGTGATGCTCTCCTTCTGACTGCTAAGCTCAGCCTGAATGACGAGGAGAAGGTAAATACACCAACAAATTGTTCTCCAAATGTAGCTGCAAGGTGACTTTTTTCAAAGGAAGCATATTGGAGATAAAATGAGGTGAACTTTTAATGTGCTGCTCCCAGTCAAGTGATTATGAGTTGCTTTATAACAAACAGCACCAGGAGTTGCATCCCCAGGTGACTTCTTTAACGTTGCCTCCAGAAATTTAATTTGGAGATCTGATGGAGACCCACTAGAAAGGGCAGCCACCATCTGAACAACCCCCATTCTCTAAGACCTTCACACATCAGACACACACCCAAGGAATTAAAATTGATTTTGAATGTTTTGGCAGTCACAGGAGACTCTAGTCCCTCCAGCAGCGTTTCCCAAAGAAGACATTACTTATCAGAGCTGGTCAGCATCAGCAATCTCTCAGATAAATAATTTATATGGGGAAGTAATAAAATAATAGAGTACTTTAGGGGCTGGTAAAAAGCGTGCACATGAGAGCCTCCTGGGCATACTCCACAAGAGGCAGAATCCACAGCCTGGGTGCACTGCCTGTCTTGTCTTTAACTGCCTATACTGCTCCTACTCCCTCGTCTCATCCCACCTCCTGCTGTACTTTCTTGTACTTTAGACTTGTATAAATCCTTTCCATCCTTTACTGACCAGCTCCACACTCTTTGATGTAGCCTTTCCTGCCATTCCAAATCCAATCTCTCTTCCCCTCCAATCTCCACAGTGCTTATGTTTATATGACTTATCTGATCACCTTTGATAAAGTCATGTGCTACATCTTGCATTGTTATTTTATTTATTTTGTGCATTCATTAGATGATAAGTGTTTTAGAGACAGAGGCATGTTGAATAGCCCCTAGATCCCCAATGGTGTGTATAGCGCATTGCTGCGTATCTGCCAGTTACATGCATTTGCTGACTCACCTGCAGGGTGAGAATCCTCTCAAACAATCATTTCTTCTATTGTGTGTGTCTAACAGGTGATGGATGGTCTAGATATATTGAATTTTGGTGGCAATTTTAGAGGCAAGAATTCTTTTGTTTTTGACAAAGTGTACAACCTATATGCCCAAGAAATAAAAATACCAGATTATTCTGGAAGAATAGGGGAGACTCTAATTAGCATTCAATTTTTAAAAATTGTCCTTTCTTGAAGGTAATCTTTTGTTGTAGCTTGCCTTTGGGCCAATGGGATGGCATCAAAGAGAAGGGGCCTTAAAGGCAGGACGGAGATAATGAGACCCAAGTGGAGTTCTGTCTTCTCCCACAAGGAGGGCTGGCTTCTTTGTTTGATGTCTGCAATGGCTCAATCCTCTCCTTTTACCTAGGGGTCATCTTTGCACAGCAGGGACCTTTCATGGAATCTTCAGCTCCAAGAAGCAGTTATAAATCTCTCTCTTTTACAGCCTTGGGTCGGCTTCCCTCCTGTGTTCTCCCATTTTTGCCTGTTCAAGAAAGCTCTAGATCTTGGGTGGAAGCAGGTGCTCTGACACCTCAGGTCCTCTCGCTTTCTTCCTCCTCGTACAGTTCTCTAGATTCACACAGAAAGCCAGAGTTCCGCAGCTCCCTATTGATAAGCCTTTGTATTCCTTTGGATATTAGCAGTTCGTATAATTTTATATGTAAACATGTTGGTTGCTAGCACCAGAACAACAACATCAAAAAACACTGAATTGGAAGAAATGTGGCAGATTTCTACTTCAGATCTTAAAGTATTTGGGGAAGAGATAGTCTCTGACCATAAAATATTAAGGTATTTAACAGCTTCTCTAGAACTTTAAAAAGAAGTGTCAATAGCTTTTGATCTAGAACAACTCAAAGGAAACATCTTTCTTGGAGGAAAAAATATACAGTCAGCAAAGCTCACAATTTCTCTTCTTTCTCTTCCTTCTTAGCAGGGTAAAGAGAAGTATGATTATTTTTGGACAGTGGGTGGCTGGTTTATTTCTTTGATCTATTGCTATAAGACAGCAGCCCAAACTTCTCACCATGTTTTCAGTATGGTACAGAGGGTGGTAAGAAAGTCCTACGTGGCTCTTTCACAAGCTGGGTCCAAAGAAGAAAATCTGTTATTTAAAGGTTCTGTTTATTGAAATTTCTTTTTCAAATCTTTGTGTCATTCTACATGACTCGTGAGGTGATACCAAAGCTGGCATTGCAGGAAAAATAATGGGTGCAGGCTAGGAATGACATTTAAACCAATGAGCTGGTGTTTTCATAGCTGGCATTTTCTGGGCAGAGCCTCTAAATCTTTGCAACTGCCTTAGGGAAAGTACATTCTTAATTAATTAATGTTTTGAGACAGGGTCTCACTCTGTCACCTAGGTTAAAGTGCAATGTGCGATCATGACTCAGGTGTTTCTCGCACCTCAGCCTCCTGAGTAGCTGGAACTACAGTCGTGTGCCACTATGCCTGACTAATTTTTGTATTTTTTCATAGAGACTGGGTCTTGCCATATTGCCTAGGCTGGTCTCAAACTCCTGGGCTCAGGTGATCTGCCCGCCCTGGCCTCGCAAAGTGCTGAAATTACAAGTGTGAGCCACTGCACCTGGCCTAAGTGTATTCTTAATAACAAACAGGCCAGGGCAAGAACATGGTCAAGTAGCCCCAACTGTGACCCTGACGTAGGTTTGGAGTATTATCTTCTTAGGAATGAAATGGTTCAGATATACTTTGGTTTGTGTTTAATTCCTAAGGGTTAGGTTAAGATGTAAACCACGAGCATTCTTCAGCTTTCCCCATCATTACTAGAAGAGTCTTCCACATTTGGAATATTTTAGAGCTTTATTTATTAATTTAGCAACTTTTTAAACTTTTAAGCTCAGGGGTACACGTGCAGGTTTGTTACATAGATGAGCTTGTATCATGGGGGTTTGTTGTAGATTATTTCATCACCCAGATATTAAACCTAGTATCTATTAGTTACTTTTTCTGATCTTCTCTGTCCTCCCACCTTCTACCCTCAGATGGGCCCCAGTGTGTGCGTTGTTTCCCTCTATGTGTCCACATGTTCTCATCATTTAGCTCCTACTTATAAGTGAGAACACCTAGTATTTGGTTTTCTGTTCCTGCATTAGTTTGCTAAGAATAATGGCCTCCAGCTCCATCACATCCCTGCAAAATACGTGATTTCATTATTTTTTATGGCTGCATAGTATTCCATGGTGTATATGTACCATGTTTTCTTTATCCAGCCTATCACTGATGGGCATTTAGGTTGATTCCATATCTTTGGTATTGTGAATAGTGCTTCAGTGAACATACATTTCGGTTTGTCTTTATAATAGAACTTATAGAATAGAATTTATATTCCTTCGGGTATACACCCAGTAATGAAATTACTGAGTTGAACGGTTAGAACTTATAGAATAGAATTTATATTCCTTCGGGTATACACCCAGTAATGAAATTACTGAGTTGAACGGTATTTCTGTCTTTAGGTCTTTGAGGAATCACCATACCATCTTCCACAATTGTTGAACTAATTTACACTTTAAGAATAGTGTATAAACATTCCTTTCCCTCCACAAACCTTGCAACATCTGCTATTTTTTGACTTTTTAACAATAGCCATTCCGACTGGTGTGAAATGGTAGTTCATTGTGGTTTTGAGTTGCATTTCTCTAATGATCACTGATGTTGAGCTTTTTCTCATATTGTTATTGGTGCATGTATGTCTTCTTTTGAGAAGTGTCTGTTCATGTCCTTTGCCCACTTTATGCGGTTGCTTGTTTTTTCATTGTAAATTTATGTAAGTTCCTTATAGATGCTGAATATTAGGCCTTTGTTGGATATATATAGTTTACAAAACTTTCTCTCATTCTGTAGGTTGTCTGTTTATTCTGTTGATAATTTCTTTTACTGTGCAGAAGCTCCTAAGTTTAATTAAATTCCATTTGTCAATTTTTGCTTTTGTTGCAATTGCTTTTGGCATCTTCAATATTGAAATATTTTCCTCTGCCTGTGTCCCAAATGGTATTGCCTAGGTTGTCTTCCAGAGTTTTTATAGTTTTGATTTTTACACTTACATTTTCATTTTACATTTTTTAATCCATCTTGAGGTGATTTTTTTATATGGCATAAGAAAGGGGTCTAGTTTTAATATTCTGCATATAGCTAGCCAGTTATCTCAGCACCATTTATTGCACAGGGAATCCTTTCCCCATTACTTGTTTTAGTTAGGTTTGTGGAAGATCAGATAGTTGTAGGTGTGTGACCTTATTTCTGGGTTCTCTATTCTGTTCCATTGGTCTATGTGTCTATTTTTGTACCAGTACCATGCTAATTTGGTTACAGTGGCTCTATAGAATAGTTTGAAGTTCGGTTGCATGATGCCTCCAGCTTTGTTCTTTTTGTTTAGGATTGCCTTGGCTATTCAGGTTATTTTTGGTTCCATATGAATTGAAAATAGCTTTTCTAGTTCTGTGAAGAATTTTGTTGGTAGTTTTGGTAGGAATAGCATTAAGTCTGTAAATTGCTTTGGGCAGTATGACCATTTTAATGATATTAATTCTTCCTATTCATGGCATGGGATGTTTTTCCATTTGTTTGTGTCTTCTCTGATTTATTTGAGCAGTGTTTTGTAATTCTTATTGTAGAGACTTTTTGCCTCCTTGGATAGCTGTGTTCCTAGGTATTTTATTGTTTTTGTAGCAGTTGTTTGCCTTCCTGATTTGACTCATAGCTTGGCTGCTGTTGGTATATATCAATGCTAGTGATTTTTATACACTGATTTTGTGCCCTGAAATTTGCCAAAGTTGTTTATTGGCTGAAGGAGATTTTGGGCCAAGGCTATGGAGTTTCCTAGACATAAATTTATGTCATCTTTAAACAGGGATAGTTTGACTTCCTCTCTTCCTATGTGGATGCCCTTTCTTTCTTTCTTTTGCCTGATTGCTCTGGCTAGGACTTCCAATATTATGTTGAAAAGAAGTGGTGAAAGAGGGCATTCTTGTTATGTGCAGGTTTTCAAGGGAAATGCTTCCAGCTTTTGTGTATCCAGTTTGATGTTGGCTATGGGTTTGTCATATATGGCTCATATTATTTCAAGGTATGTTCCTTCAATATCTCATTTATTGAGAGAATTTTTTAAACATAATGGATGTTAAATTTCATCAAAAGCTTTTTCTTCATCTACTGAGATAATCATGTGGTTTTTGTCTTTAGTTCTGTTTATGTGATGGTCTGTTCACAGATTCAGTTGCTTTCTGGTTCAGTCTTGAGAGGGTATATGTGTCTAGGGATTTATTTCTTCTAGATGTTCTAGTTCATATGCATAGAGATATTTATAATATTCTCTGATGGTCGTTTGTATTTATGTGGGATCAGTGATAATATCCCTGTTTGTTGTTTCTGATTGTGTTGATTTGAATCTTCTCACATTTCCTCATTAGTCTAGCTAGTGGTCTATCTACTTAATTTTTTTTAAAAAACTAGCTTTGGGATTAGTTGATCTTTTGAGTGGTTTTTGTGTCTCCATCTCCTTCAGTTCAGCTATGATTTTGGTTATTTCTCCTGCTACCTTTGAGATTTGTTCTTGGTTCTCTAGTTCTTTTAGTTATGATGTTAGGTTGTTAACTTGAGATCTTTCTAACTTTTTGATGTGGGTATTTAGTGCTATAATTTTGTTGTTATTGTTAATACGACCTTAGCTGTGTCCCAGAAATTCTGCTATGTTGTATCTTTGTTCTCATTTGTTTCAAAAGCTTCTTGATTTCTGCCTTAATTTCATTATTTACTCAAAAGTCATTCAGGAGCAGGTTATTCAATTTCCATGTAATTTTATGCTTTTTGAGTGAATTTCTTAGTCTGGATTTCTAATTTGTGCTGTGATCTGAGAGACTGTTATCATTTCAGTTCTTTTGCATTTGCTGAGGAGTGTTCTTCCAATTATGTGATCAATTTTAGAGTATGTGCCATGTGGTGATGAGAAGAATGTATATTCTGTTGTTTTTGTGTAGAGAGTTCTGTAGCATTCTATCAGGTCCATTTGATCCAGTGCTTTGTTTAGGTCCTAACTATCTTTGTTAATTTTCTGTCTTAATGATCTGTCTAATATTGTCACTAGGTATTAAAGTCTCCCACTATTATTGTGTGGGAGGGAGTCTAAGTCTCTGTGAAGGTCTCTAAGCACTTGCTTTATGAAACTGGGTACTCCTGTTGCATGCATATGTATTTAGGATAGTTAGATCTTGTTGAATTCAACCATTTCCCTATGTAATACCCTTCTTTGTCTTTTTTTGATCTTTGTTGGTTGAAACTCTGTTTTCTCAGAAACTGGTATTGTAACCCCTGCTTTTTTGTGTTTTTCATTTACTTGGTCGATTTTCCTTTATCCCTTTATTTTGAGCTTAAGTCTGCATGTGAGAAGGGTCTCTTGAAGACAGCATACCAATGGGGTCTGGGTTCTTTATCCAGCTTGCTACTCTGTGCCTTTTCATTGGGGCATTTAGTCCATTTACATTTAAGGTTAGTATTGATATGTGTGGATTTGATCCTGTCATCATGACGTTAGCTAGTTATTTTGCAGATTTGTGGTTGCTTTATAGTGTCACTGGTCTGTGTACTTCAGTGCATTTTTGTAGTGACTGGTAACAGTTTTTCCTTCCCATGTTTAGTACTTTCTTCAGGAATTCTTGTGAGGCAGGTCTGGTAGTAACAAATTCCCTCAGCATTTGCTTGCTAAAAAGGATATTGGGCTGGTTGTGGTGGCTCATGCCTGTAATCTCAGCACTTTGGGAGGCTGAGGTGGGCAAATCACCTGAGGTCAGGAGTTCAAGACCAGCCTGGCCAACATGGTGAAACCCCATCTCTACTAAAAATACAAAAATTAGCTGAGTGTGGTGGCAAATGCCTGTAATTCCAGCTACTCAGCAGAGGCAGGAGAATCACTTGAACCTGGGAGGTGGAGGTTGCAGTGAGCCAAGACTGTACTATTGTACTTCAGCTTGGGTGACAGAGTTAGCATCATTCTAAAAAAAAAAAAAAAAAAAAAAAAAGATCTTGCTTCTCCTTTGCTTATGAAGCTAAGTTTGGCCAGATAGATCAGACAGATAGGAAATTCTGGGCTGTAATTTCTTTAAGAATGCTAAATATTGGCCTCCAATCTTTTCTGGCTTGTAAGATTTCAGCTGAGAGGTTCGCTACTCTTCTGATGGGTTTTCCTTTTTTTGTGAGCTGGCCTTTCTCTCTAGCTGCCTTTAACATTTTTCCTTTCATTTCAACCTTGGAGAATCTGATGATGATATGTCTTGGGGATGATCTTGGAGAGTATCTTACTAGGGTTCTCTGCATTTCCCAAATTTGAATGTTAGTCTCTCCAGCTAGGTTGGGGACATTCCAATGGATGATATTCTAAAATATATTTTCCAAATTGGTTCCATTCTCCCTATCTGTTTCAGGTACACCAATCAGTTGTACATTTAGTTTTTTTTACTTAATCCCATATTTCTTGGAGGTTTCATTCATTCATTTTCATTCCTTTTCCTCTATTCTTGTCTGCCTGTCTTACTTTAGAAAGCCAGTCTTGAAGCTCTGAGATTCTTTCCTTCGCTTGATCTATTCTACTGTTAATACTTGTGATTACACTGTGAAATTCTTGTAGAGGTTTTTCAGCTCTATCAGGTCGGTTACATTCTCTATACCAGCAATTTTGCCTGTCAGCTCCTACAATGTTTTATCATGATTTTTAGCTTCCTGGCATTGGATAACAATGTACTCCTATAGCTCAATGAACTTCATTCTTATCCATATTCTAAATTCTACTTCTATCATTTTAGCCATCTCAGCCTCAGACTGCTTCTAAACCCTTGCTAAAGAGGTGATGTGGTGAAACAAAGGCACTCTGGCTTTTTGAGTTTTTAGTGTTCCTGTGCTGATTCTTTTTCATCTTTGTGCGCTTCTGTCTTTGAGTTTGTTGACCTTTGGATTTTTTTTTCTTTTATCCTATTTGATGACCTTGAGGGTTTGATGGTGGAATAAGGTGGATTCAGCCTAATGGATTCATTTCTGGGAGATTTTAGGGGGCCGGTGCTCAGCTCTCAACACCAGAACTGCATGTTCTAACTCTAGGAGACTTACATTGGGCCCTGACTTTGTTCTCTGGCTCCTCAAGGCTTAGAGTCCACTGTGATGGGGGCACCAAAGTGTGGCAGCTGCAGCAGAGTGTTAGCAGATGCCAGGGTGCCTTTACCACAGTGGCAAGGAAGCTGGAAAGGAGGCAAGGAAGCTGGGGAGTAGGGGAAGCTGGGGCCCTGCTGAAGACCCTGTGTGCTGTTGCACTGCAGGTGGTGGTGGCTTGGGGCAGGGTGCCGGCCAATGCAGGTGTAGGTGCCTTCTCTGTGCCCACAAACAGGAGTGATCACTCAAGGTGTGGAAAGATCCCCTGTACTCTGTGCAGTGTTACTGCAGGGGTGGAGTGCTGGCAGGGGTGGGACTTGCTGGATCTGAGCCTGCCAAGGTTCCATCTGCAATGGTGGTCAGTAGAGGTAGGAGGCCATACTGCACTCCTGTGTGCTACTGGGGCAAGTAAAGCAAAGCTCGACTATGCAGACATGCACCAGAAAAGTGATGTGGGGAGTTGCCATGGGCTCAGGAAAGGAATGTGCAATCTGGTACGGGGCTGTAGGGGCTGCCTTGCTGGAGGTCTCCACTGGTCAGGCATGGTCCACCAGTGCAGAAGCTATGGTATGGGCCCTCAGGGCACCCAAGACTGCCCTGTAAGCAGGCGTGGCAAGGCTAGGGCTCAAGGAGAGGCCAGCAGACCAAGGAGTGCTCAGGGCGAACCAACTCTGTCTGATGTGCAAGACTGTCCTGCAGAGATCAGGTCCGACGGTTCCCCTAGGGCCAAAGTCTCTTATGGGAGCAAGTCGAGCCTAGGGGGATAGCCATCCCTGGCCACGATCTGCTACAGATGCCCTCACACCAAGCCCTCTGGGCTCCACATCCGCTGGCTTGCTGCCCCACCATTCTGCTTGTCTCCTAAGGGCTTCACTCCAGAGAGATGCAGGTCAGCAATCGCTCAGTGCAGTCAACCCAGGATGAAGGGTCTGTGCTGTGGGCCCAAGCCAGGGGTTCCCTGTCTACTGATGAGCAGTGGAAGGTGTGTGGGAACCATGGGAAATAGACTAGCCTCCTCTCCTTGAGTCAACTAGAGCTTATTGGAGATGTGGATAAAGGCACTTAGGATCTTTGCTCCTTCATTAATCCAAGGGTAGCAAGGAAGGTTCCATTGCAAAGGCAGTGGCAGAGAGGCTTCCAGGTGCCCCTGGAGGCTCTGTCCAGGGAGTTGCTGAGTTGCTACTGTCTTGATAATTCTGGTGGGAGCTAGAGGCCCAGGCCTGGAGGACCTGTGGAGGAGATATGGGAACAAGCACCCATGTAACAGTCTGGCCACTTTTCTATAGGGCTGTTTTAGTATGCTGGGGGTTCACTCCAGTCCCTAGTTGCCTCAGATTTTCCAGGACCTGGGGGTATCACCAATGAAGGCTGCAAAATAGCAAAGATATTAGCCTGCCCCTCCCTCTGGGGGCTTGGTCCCAGGGAGGTATGGACCTGTTGCCAGCCTGAATGCATCTGTAAGAGGTGGCTGGAGACCCTGGTTGGGAGATCTTGCCCAGTGAAGAAAAGTGGGACTGGGGACCTGCTTATAAAAGTAGACTGGCCACGTTTTTGTAGAGCAGATGTGCTGTTCTGGGGGTCCACTTCAGTCCCTGGTCACCTCAGACACTCCAAACCCAAAGGCTGGAACAGCTAAGTTGCCCAAACAGTAAAGATGGTAGTCCGCCTTTCCCCCTGGGAGCTCCATCTCAGGGAGGCATAATGCTGCTACCAGTGGCTGGCTGCTGGAATTCCAAGCAAGTGGGTCTTACCTGTGAGACGCCATGGAAGTGGGGCCTACAGACTGTCGCTGTTTGGCCCCGTGGATTCAGCCTCTTCCCAGCGACATGTACTCCTGCTTTGCCAGAGATGTGGCTACTTTTGCCAGGAAGCCTGAAGAGCCTGAGTATCTAAGGCTCCCAGGCCTCTGTGCATGCCTGAGCGGTTCTCTGCTGAGACTCCATGGAACTCTATGTGTCAGACTGAAGGCCCTGCTGAAATGGGTTTCCTGACCTGAAAACTTCAAAGATCTGTGGGAGAAACATAGATTCCCAGACTACACATTTACTCACTGCTTCCCTGGGTGGGGGAGGTTCCCTTGGCTCCCTGTCACCCCTGGGTGGGCCATCGTTCTGCCTTGCTTTTCTCCATTCTCTGTGGGTCAAGTTGTCTCCTTGATTAATCCTAATGCATGTTGCTGGATGTTTCAGTTGAAGGTGCTGTATGTACTCGCCCCTTCTGTTCCCTTCCATGAGAACCACATGCACTAGCTGCTTCTAGTCAGCCATCTCAGCCACCTTATTTAGCAAATATTAAGTGACCTCTGTATACCAGGCATTACACCATGCATGGAGAGTCTATGAGGAGCAAGACAAATATGCTCCCCTCCCTTACTGAGCTCACATCCCCGATGGGGAGAAAGCCTTTAAAAATAATGAAAAAAAATTCTACCCTGTATCAAGGGCTTTGAAACCAGTATGTTAAGGATATTGAAGTGGGAAACTGGGAAGGGTCTTCTCTGAGTAGGTGATCATGGGTGGATTTTCCAGGAAGCTGGCATTTAAACTGAAGCTAAATGGGCAAGAATTACCAGCTAGGCAAAGAGCAGCAGACACCACTACTCAGCCTCCCTTCCCCTGACCACTGCTTAACACAGGTGTATATGTGGGTCAGGAAGCATTGTCCCCTGTTCAAGATGGTTAGTGCTTCCAGGGTTAGAGCCAAGAAGCACCCTGGCTAGCCTGTTATTACCAACAATGGATGGTGATTGGAAAGGATTTTATGAGGATAGGGGATTGTTGAGGAAAAAGAAGTTTTCCAATAGTACTGAAACAATGTCAAAGAAGACCAGATGAATGTGGGGAATGCAAAAACAGCCGCAGTAGCCAAGATTTCCAAGTGTTCAGGTCCAAGTCTCACCTCATCCTCACTTGGTGCAGTGGACACATGTATTTGCCCCTTCTCTGTGTGTGCCTACAATGACTATGACAAAGTCAGTGCCTATAGGAGGGATGGTAGGTAATGGATGAGTAAAGGGGCTGGGGGATTGGAGCATGCATGATTGAGCTAAAGGGAATGTCACTGCTGAGCTACAGGAGGTTCAGGAATACTGCCTAGTGTTGTCATATGTCATAATTTTTCAAGACAAGCTAAATATCTGGATTTTCATGTGAAGCTTCCTCATTTCTAAATACTAACAACTAATTACAAAAACACTTTGTGAATGAAAAAATGATATTCTTTTGTGAACTGTGTGAGCCATGGGTTGCAGTATCAGCTCAGGACTGAAAACGATGTGAAGAGGTTTATTTTTCCCACTGTGATCTCCCAGCCTTACGTGGGGCTCGGCACCTGGATGTCTCTAATGTGCACAGGTAAACTGATAGCTGTGCACCCCTTCCTCTGACCACTATCATAGCCAGCTTGCCCAGACACGGTCTTCTATTGTCTGAAGTCTTACAAAACATCAGCTTAACAAAAGAATCAGTATAATTATTTTTTTCCTTTTATGGAGGAAGAAATTCTAGTATCTGATTTCTCTCTAATTCAATCATGTACCCCCAGTACTTTCAGGCCTCTCTGAGTCAGTTTGAGCTTTCTAATGGATTCCAGCCTTTTCTTTAAAACAACCATCACGCAGCAGTTATTTTCTTCCCCTCAGCCTGGCATCTCAGAGTGTTTTTACCAAATGTCTAATTAACCCTAATTAATTGGAATTTAAAATTACTTTCCAAATCCACAGTAATGTAAAGCTGTCTTCTCTCTCTTGTCGGAAGATTCAGTTGAAAATCCTACATTACCATTAAGAACATAATATTCTCAAAGCATGCCTCTCATGAAGACTATGAAATTGTTCAAAGGAAAAATCAGGAGAAATTGTCTCTATCAAGTAGCACAAAGCTATTTAGATAGAATTACTTTGTCAAGCCAGCTTTGAGCTAAGTTATTCTTTTGTGAGAATTTTGGTTTTCCTTTGAGCAGTTTTTTAACCCCCTCCCCGATGATTCTTGTTAAAAAAAAAAAAATCAATGTTTTCTGGAAGCGCAGAGATGAGAGTCTTTGGAGAACTCCACCTCCTGTTTGCTACAAAAGCATTAATAAATGTCACCAGCAAAGTTGGGTACCAGGGGAAACTGGACGACCTCATGAATATATTTTCTAAAGAGCTTAAAATGTTCATCTTGTATATTATTCGTCACATATAGAGTCTAAGAGCTATTGATCCCTTCAACTGCTGCAAAAAGCAATTTAAATGCACCCAAAGCTCTAAGTATATGTGTATGGACAGAGCAGGCCTATTCAAGATGGCTTCTAAATGTCCCCTTTTTCAAAGTGAAGAGCCAGGCTACAGTAAACAGCACCCTTGGTAAGGATAGATGGTATCAATTAGTCTATTATAGCAAAATTCAAGGAAATTAGTAATGTCTTTGCTCAAAATGGCATCATTTTACAGCCCTGTTAAGATTCATCTGCTGATAAAACATTAATTTTTTAAAATTCATTGAGCGTCATTGCTGGGGTAGCCCCTGGTCTTCTGAAGGGGCAGTCACCTGATATTGTGAGCCAGTGTCCTCCATCCACATGTACTCAATCAGAAGTCCAGTGCTGCAGAGCAGCACAGAGTGGGAGGAGGGAATAGGCGAGACACTGTGACAGGGATCCAGGTGTTTCAGGGTGTTAAATGCCACATTTGTATCTCTGCCAAAAACCTTCTAGAGGATGCTAGGCCACCTGCTTCACCTGCTTTTTGCAGTTTCCCCCTGGAAGAAATGTTCTTTTGTCCTCTACAGGGGATAGTCAGAAAGGGACTAATAAACATTATCAGGCCGGGCTCAGTGCCTTACGCCTGTAGTCCCAGCACTTTGGGAGGCCAAGGTGGGCAGATCACGAGGTCAGGAGTTTGAGACCAGCCTGGCCAAGATGGTGAAACCCCATCTCTACTGAAAATACAAAAATTAGCTGGGTGTGGTGGCATGTACCTGTAGTCCCAGCTACGCAGGAGGCCGAAGCAGAAGAATTGCCTGAACCTGGGAAGTGGAGGTTGCAGTGAGCCGAGATTGCACCACTGCCCTCCAGCCTGGGTGACAGAGCAAGACTCCATCTAAAAAATAAATAAAAAATAAACATTATCTGTGATTAGTGGTGTACTTTGTCAAAGTGAGGTAGGTCTGAGCCCACAATTTCCAAGACCGGGAATACTTCTGTCCTTCAGAAATTTCAGAGCACTTTGAAGCAATTGGTGCTGGTGACTGCTGCTGCCACCTGAAATTGTCAAAAGCCTTCCAGCAGCTCTCAGCCTCAGGAAGGGAAGCTCCTTCTACTTCCATTTTCTTATTCACCCTAAGATGTCTTAACAGTGATGCACATCTAGGCCTGTCTTCTTGAGTGCCCAGGAGCATGAAAAAAATCAGAGGTACCTCATACCACAGTATAAGATGCAGCAGAGCAAAGAGTACAAAGGACTCAGAAGATCTGTTTGTCAGTTCCAGCTTACTGCTACTAGCTGTGCTAACTTGGCTGGGCCATTGACCTCATGGCGTTTCAGGTTTCTCTATCTGTAAAAATGGAGATTATCATGGTGAAATTACATAAACTGTTGAAAGCATGTTGTAAGCGATAAACAGAAAAATAAATCTGTATGATAGGTTAACAGCAAACAAATATTTTATCTTCAGGAAGAGTTTTCTCCTTGTTTTATCTGGATCTCTTGTGCCTTTCATGATCCATCATTGATCCTAGCTCAGCTTTCTATTCTAAATTTTCCTCATAAACCCTCTCACTCCTCTGACCCCAGTCTGAATATGAAAACTTTTAAATGCTAATCTCTCTTTTTTTTTTAAAGCAGGATGAAAATTGTTTGGTTTTCTCCAGCTTCTGTCTTAACCAAGCAGCTAAGCAGCTGTTCTAACCATTGCTGAAAACACATGCAAAAACAGGCTGGTCATGGTGGCTCAGTGCTTTGGGAAGCCAAGGGAGGAGGATCACTTGAGGCCAGGAGTTTGAGGTCAGCTTGGGCAAAATAGTGAGACCCTGTCTTTACAAAAAAAAAAAAGACAAATTAAAAAAGTATCTGGGTGTGGTGGTGTATGCCTGTAGTTTCAGCTTTTTAGAGGCTGAGGCAGGAGGATCGCTTGAGCACAGGAGTTTGGGGCCTCAGTGAGCTATGATTGCACCATTGTACTTCAGCCTGAGTGACAGAGTAAGCTCCTATCTCAAAAAAGAAAAAAGAATTCCAAAACAGATATGGGATCTATTGCAGATACATGGAGGTGTTATACATTTTATTTTAAAAGTCCTAGGTTAGTAGCCAGGTGGTTTTACTTTATACCCTTGTACCAGCTTCTTTGTCATATGATAGATTCTTCCTTACTGATTATTACTCTGTTGCCTTTGTATTTGCTGCAGCTTTGATGAGGTTTGAACAGCAGCAGCATACCCATGTGAAATCTCACAGGTGAGATTTGTCCAGCTGGGCAAAGGCCACTCAGCTTCCCAAAAGTTCAGTGCTGGAACGGGGCAGTACTTCCCTTTTGTAAGAGGGCCTCCAGTTTTCTAATACCCTCATGGACACACTCAGCATGAGCAGGCTTTGTTCTAGACGATCAAGTGGTGTGGAAAACGGCGCTCTCCGAATTGCTTAGGCCCTGACTGGTGCTTAGCAAGGATAAAGCCGTTTGTTATTCTGCCCTAGCATTCTGCTGTTGTTGAACTCAAAAAGAGTTTGAGTCTCTCATGAATTCTTCTAATTTTCTATTATTTATTAACTCATGAAAACATTTTTGAACATAGATATTTTCTAGGCTGCATTACTCCCATAGGGTAACAAATGCTGAGGTACAGTTCTGAAATGCCAATCTGATTGTGTTATTTCACTCCTTAAAAACTCAAATGACTCAGCCGCTCGCTGCTGGTAAACCTCTTGATGTTACTTTCAAAGGCTCTTCTCACCTGGGATGGAGCCCAACTTGCTAATTCTCCTTTAGTCCCTCACATATCTCTTAATAGAGCACCTGTTTTCATATCCCCATATATTTTTAATGTTCTTTTTCTGTAACTGAAATATTATTTTCCACCTTGCCTAATGACATAATTGTACTCATTCTTCAAATACCAGATCAAATGTCACCTCCACTGTGAGGTCCAGTGACCCCCTTTCTCTCATTACCACATGCTTCAAATAACACAATCATGCCTAGTTTTCTATAGTTTTCTATCTTTGATTAAATTTCCTATCAAGGGCAGAGCCACATCTTATTTATCTGGGTATTCTGAGGGCCTAGTTTGAATGCTTGGGGCATAGTAGGTTCTCAATAACTCTTCAGGAGGCTGAAATAATAAAAAATCAAATATTGACAAACACTGACTTACTGGTTTCAATTTTATATTTTTAAGATTCAGTAGGTCATGCTTCACATGTATACTCTTAAAGTTGATGGATACTTTATATGACACCATTTTTCACACTCTAGTCTTTCAAAGGATTCAAAAACATTTTGAAAAAAAATCCTCTCTCAACATTTTTTTTTTCCTTTCCAGATGGTTCTGATCTTCCTGATTCATTTTCATGTATTGCATCCTGTTGATAATTTTTGTTGTTCTCTCTGGAGCTTTGCAGTGTTACTTCATAGTTTATAAAATGGGATTCCAAGAGTGAAAGATTTATGGCTTTTACAAGGGTGCAGCAATGATTTCTCTTATTTCAATATCTTCTTGCCCCGAAAGGCCATGGCTTTCTTGAGAGTGACTACAATGTCTTCTAAATCCTCTTATCAAGTTCTCATGATCACTAAAAACCCCATGTCCTTTGTGTATAGGTAGTTTTCTTGTTCTTGTTATTGTTTGTTTGTTTGTTTCTTGTTTTTTGAGATGGAGTCTCACTCTGTTGCCCAGGCTGATTGCAGTGGTGCAGTCTTGGCTCACTGCAACTTCCGCTGCCCAGGTTTGAGTGATTCTCACTGCCTTAGCCTCCCAAGTAGCTGGGATTACAGGTGTGTGCCACCATGCCCAGCTAATATTTTGTATTTTTAGTAGAGATGGGGTTTCACCATGTTGGCTAGGCTGGTCTCGAACTCCTGACTTCAGGCAACCCACCCGCCTCGGCCTCCCAAAGTGCTGGGATTACAGGTTTGGGCCACCGTGCCTGGGCGATTTTTTTTCTTCTTAAGTCATTACTTTATTCTCCGCCTCAGGCTCCCAAAATGCTGGGATTACAGGTATGAGCCACCGCACCTGACCGATTTTTTTTCCTCTTAAGTCATCGCTTTATTCTTGTTCATGTCAAAATGTACCTCCATCTCTTCGCCTCCACTTAGTTTCTCCTGATGTTTTTCAGAAGTACTTCACAGGAGTTTTCTCTTCCCATATGGATACATTCTCTGTTATCTGCAAACTTGAAGATTTAACTGGATATTTCCTCTTCTTCATTGGCCAAAGCTTTAAATATCAGTGATCAAGAATCTAATATCTTGGTGATCCCACTCTTAGCATTTTGTCATAGCATGCCCATTTATTTTAATCCTTTCATTCCTGGATCGATGCCAGTTCCCTAGCTCTGAAGAAAAAAGATCTCCTTAATTCTGTGATATTGTTAGGAAAAAAAAGTCACTTAGTATATAATTTACTCAAAGGCTTTTTGAAAGTAGAAATAATTGCATCTTTTAATTCTCTTTTCTCAAGCTCTAATTTATGTGTTCAGAAACACTACAAGAATGAGATAGCTGGGCCAAGCTGGATAAAGTGTGGATCCAGCTGCCAGTATGGCCAGAAATGCATTGATCAGTAGACAGGTCAGAAGAAAGGAGGCCAAGGAGAGGAAAAGGTAAATCAGTGAGGCCTAGAGTTTGTAGAGAATAGAGAAAGTGAGTGAGTTTGACCAGGAGACAAATAAGGCTGACCAGCATCTGAAGCCCATGGGAGCAAGGCTGATAGAAACTGACAAACAGCTAAAAGATAGAGGTAGATACAAGGGGTGGGAAGGAAGGGCCTGGGACAGTGGCTATTTTCTGCCTCAAGTGCATAGATCTGTGAGGTTAACTTCTGAAAGTACAGAATTATTAAGTAAGGCTTTTCTTTTGTTGAAACTGTGCTACCGTATTTTAACTTTACTTCATTCCCTGTTGAATGATTCTACCCTTAATAATATAGCCAATAGATACTTAGCAGTTACTTATAATTCACAGGTCATTGCAGAAAACAAAAGAGATGCAGAGAATGGAGTTCTCCTCTGCCCTTAAGGATCTCACAATCTAGCAGGGAGGATAAGACAAATCGTCACAAAAGTTGAGTATAAAATATGCCAGAATAAATGCCACAAGAAAGGCAAAACCTAAACGTGTTGTATGCTGACATTTCTGTTTAGAAAGTCCTTTCCACCATGACCATCTCTGATTGTCAAAATATGGCCTACCTTTCCAAATTAGCTCAAATGCCACCCATCCTCTGAAATCTTCTCTGATTACCTCCCTCCATAGCCTTTTGTTTATATGGTACGTGCTGGGGAAGTATAAGGATTCCGGTTTCCAGTATGAACACATTGGCCTTTCATCCTGGATATTTTTGGACAGTTTGAATTTTATGTAATTCAACATATATTTTTAATAGAATGAATTATTTACATAATTTAATATTTAAACCTTGACACTTGTTAGGCTACATGTTCTGACCTTGATCTTTGGTTTGGATAATGTGGTTATTGTGGCTAGATGCAGATCTCACATTCACCTAATATGACTACTATGCCAGTATTTACCATTGGGATCTATTCCTATTGACTGGGCAAAGTCTATTCTGACAAGACAGAGCCCATAACATTTAAGTTAACTATTTTGAATATCACTGTAAGCATAGGGCAGTCATGAAGTGTAGATTGGGTTCAGAAAAGTAGAAACTTGTATACTATGTTAGAAAACAGGGGCTGTGAAGGGTTTTGTAGTTCCATCAATGGTTTTCTACATGTCTGCCTAGATAAAATGATTCAGTGGTCTGTAAACTCAAAATGCCCTTGTTAATCTAGCCTTTCGTTTGCATTCATGTATGTTCATTTATTCTGTTCTTCAACAAGTACTTATTGCATCCCTATGTGGGAAATACTGCTGTTTACCAAAATCAACTTCTTCCTCCTGGGAAGGAAGGAGTTTTTCCACCTTCTCTGCAATTAGGTGTAGTCATGTGACTAGACTGTAATACAGTACAACTGAAAGGGAGAAGCCCACTGAGTGACCTTGAGAACCGTTTAATGTGGAAAAGTGGCCATCCTCCTGGATCGTGGGTAGGTATAGACCAGCGCGCCCTCCACTCCCACCTACTGACCTAGCACAATTGGTGAGCAGAAATTAAATTTCTATTTTACTAAGGAATTAAATGCTTGGATCTATTTATTATTACTGTAGCCTAGCTATGTCAATTCAGGTAAGCTAGGTTATAATGTGGTTTCTTAAAAACCCAGAAGTTTAAACCGCAGATGTTTCATACTCATGTTACTTGACTGCTGAAGGTTGTCTGAGGAATCTTACCCAATGTTGTAGTCTCTTTGTCACTCTCTCTCTGGGACCCAGACTAATGGAGAAGCCACTGTCTACATTATTACTGGTCAGCCTCACACAGTGAAGAGAGTCCTGGAGAGTCTTACAACAGCCGTTGAACAATCAGCCAGAGTCACACATGTCATTCCCACCCACAACTAATTGGTCAGATTTAATCATATGGTCCCAGTCAAGGACAGGAAGTACAGTCTTACTGTGCATTCAGAGTATCATTAAAGACCACTACACCCACCTAATTGTTCTAAAATAACCTGCTATGTGCTAGACTCTATGTTAGATGTTGGCATTTAAAGATTAATATTTCATAGCCCCAAATTTATAATTTTACAATATATTTTTTTTCCCTAACCTCGTGGGTGGATACCATCCAAATTTGTTTTTTCTATAATATTTTTGAAAGAGAGTACATGTATTATTAATTAACCCATTTATTCCATCAATAATACATATTGTCTCCATTTACTGCACATCTCTCTCTAGAAACTGTGGATGATACAATGATAAAGTTGGCACGGATCCTTCCACCAAAGAACTCAGAGTGTAGGAAATGCTTTGTTCTCATAGCTCCAACCTATCTCCATTAACTATCTCCTAGGCCATTTTTTCAATAAAACCAAGGCAGACTTCATTTTTTTGCTTTGCTCTTACCACGTGGGAGTTGAGGATTAAGCTGGCAGACTGGGGCCTCTCCTGCCCATGGCACAGAGATAACTTTGTGGCTGAGCCTCTACCATTTGGTTCTCAGGCCCTTGGCTTGTCTTGAGGTCCTGAGAACCAGTCCACACATGACATGGGCCTCCTCCAAAACACCAGAGAAACAAAAGTAGGGCAAGAGCTGAGAACAATGTATTTTGCTCAAACTCATCCTTCTTCAGGTGCCAAGGCTCTATTTATTTTGGAGAACTTTGTTTACTTGTAAATTTTGTTGAAAGATAACAAAGCAATGGTTTTAAAATTGTGTGCTACAGTGCCAAAGAATTAAGAGGAAGGTGTTCCAGAGATAGCTCAAGTGAGAAGCTCCATGCCTTCTGCCTCAGTTTCAGCCAAGGTTGCTTCATTACTGACTGATTTATGTGTTGGAATTGTACATATGATTCTATTGTTAGAAAGGTTTGATTACTTTAAAAGATTAGATGATCTTATGAGTTGCTATTTCAAAACATTGCTGGGAGCCCAAGAGAATTCACAAAGTCACCTCCCTCACAGATCCCAGACCATGAGATCTGGAAGGGATTCCCAATCATACAGCCTCTTTGGAATGAGTAATTCATTACATCATCAGGAAAGTGCACAAAATCTCATAGACTGTACCCAATCCCCTCAAGACCCTGAGTTCTCTAAAGGAAGCTTTTAACTCCATGCTTTGCACAGAGTCAAAGTTAAAGAGTGATTGTAGAATGAGCAAAGGAACAACTTGGGATTAGTCTTTCACATAATGCATATAAAAATCAAAGCTCAGAGTGGTGAAGGTTTTGGCCCAAGGTCATACAGGAGAAACAATGGCAAAATTAGAGGAAAACTCTGGGACTTTTTACACTGGATTGTCCCCCATTGACTCCTAAGCAGCAATAAAAATGTTCAAAGTCAACCTCCCACTTCCTAACCTTTGCTCTGTATCATAACTCATCCTATTGATGTAACACAGAGATAGTGCAAACTCCAATTCAAATGATCAGTGGCTTTTTCTTTCTGCTATTTTCATTAATACAAGATTTGAAAGAAGCCCCCCTCCTTTTTGTCCTCCCTTCATCCCTCTTGCTCCCACAAGGGCAGGAGAAGAGACGCTGTCCAGCAGCAGTGATCTGTGGGTGGTGCTGAGCCAAGGACAGAAGAGACAGTTTAAGGAAGACAAGCTGTGCTAGGGTTAGGCTGTTCCAGTTTCTCCTTCCTTTGTGCCTTGCCTTTTTTCGCATCCCCAATGTTATTTATGGAATGCCAGCATGTTTCTTTTTTTAATTAAAAAGAGGAAAAATTGAGTCTCGTATAAGAGCAAGAGTGATGACTCAACAGGGCAGCTCAGTGCCAAATGATTTCCTGTAATCGCATCTGTAACAGTGTTTCTTACAGAAGCAGGCTTTGGGGCTCCGGGTGAGATTGAACGCGGGATGCCTACCTGCCCAAGTGGCTTGTTCCTAACACAGCCCAGGGTGTCTCACAGGTTCTATCATAAACTCTGACCTGGTGAACCCAAGCTGATCCAATCTTGCTGATCTACAAGCAGCGATGGGAGATAAGCTAGCAGGGATAACATAATTTTTGGTTGAGTCTTCTTTCAGGTAAAATATTAGGGTTTTCAGGCATTGTAACATATCAGAGGATTATTATTTCTAATAATATAAATCACCTTGAAACATATCTATTTTAATTTCTTCCTGTTACTGGTAAGGAAACTAAGACCTAAGTCAGTTTGGAGAGTATTTGACAACCTACTATGTGGAAAGGAGTGTGCTCAGCCTCTGTGAGCCAAATGACCTTTTCAAGGTCCCACAACATATGGGTGACAAACAGAATTAATAGCTAAATATCCTCACTCCCATGCAAATCTTCCTTCCGCCATATGAATCTAAAGTTTGGGTTATTGTCAGAACTATCTTGCCAGTCTAGAAATTCTAGACTGAAATGTGAATGCCTGTGTGTGTGTGTGTTTTATCTGTGTGCCTATAGCTAGGAGAGGTATATTGCAATCTAAACTAGAAACAGTAAACATAGCAGACAGCATGTCAGAACTAGAAGACATGCCCTTTGGATTTATAGAAACTTAGTTGTCAATTTTGGTCCTTCCAACTACTGTGTAACCATGGCTCAGTTTCAAATCATTTCTAGCCTTATTTTTGTCCTATAAAAATAAATAGTAAAATAGGTTTGATGTTTACCTTAAAAGAGTAAATACAAAGTCTATTAATCCTGCTTTTTGTTTTCTTATGCTTTGCCATCTTGGGGACTTGCTGGTCCTGGAGGGACTGCTCCCTAACTCATGACTTCAATCCAGAGCCTATATTTCCAGTCACCTCTATTCTATTAGGCTCTCACATTCCCGGCTACTATTTCTGTTCTAATAATCCTGGGACCAGATACCGGACTAACAGGAATAGTCCTTCTCCCCCAGTGCCTATTAAAATTATTCAGATGGGCCAATCCTAAGCCTCTTTGTCCTGCCTCACATATTTCTTCCCATTGAAACCACAATAAAGGCTTTTTTCCATGTTTTCCCTTCATTCCCTCTGCCTCCTGAGCAACCTTGGTACCGTCCTGTGTGCCCCCTCCCCCACCCGTCCCCACCTCTTAATGTGGCATGCACCGTCTTTGGGATCTGTGAGTAGCAAACTCTTTCCACTGGTAGTCGTCTTCCGATCTGTTAATATCACCACACCTGAGTGATAATATAACCTATATTCAAAAACAAGTCGTCGACAAAGCACTTGATACTTAAAGGTTCTCAAATTCTTCCACATAATATAATGTATTAATGACTGTGTATGTGTGAAGTCTATGAGTATATAGATATGAATAATACCTACTTTCTTCTTTCAAGGGAGTATTGAAAATACCATCCTATCAGAAGTGTGGGTGGGGTATGGAAATGTTTCTATGACAGACTGAGGACAGTAGAAACATCAAATGACCTGCTTCAGGACACACACTGTAAAGGAGCAAAGAAGACACAAATTCAGGGTTTTCCGACCACCAGCCCAGGATTTGGCTTTCAGTGGGATCTATGGCTTATTTGATAAGACTTTTGACCCTGGGCTGTCTGCTGCCAAGAGTGTGCTTAGTTGCCCGGAAACAGTCTCTGTTAGCTTTCACCTGTTGCTCTGGGGGTTTGTTCAAGTGGTACTTAGACAAAATATTCATTTATTCTTTTGCTTCCATTCTACATTCCATATTCATTTATTTTCAATAAACAGTTTCAGATTCCTCATTTTTCCCCCTAAAGCTTACAAATAAATTTTTCTGTCTTGCCTTTCTTGTTGCATTTACATAAAAGCCACGCTGAAAAATTTATAGCAGTAATGGAAATCTTGGGGAAAACAAAATGCTCTGAAAACAAATGACTGTTTAACCCTTTGCTAAAGAGCAGTGAGTGCCGGGCTTGCAGTGACACAAGGCAGACAATGGCATGGGGAAGAAACACACCTGAAGATACCCAGCATACCTATAAAATGCCAATAATGGAATCAGTTGGGGAAGGGGTCCTTATGATTTTATTCATCAAATTCTTTAAGTCTGTATTCTCCTATTATAGAAATAAAAGTGAATTTAATTGCTAAGTTTTGAAGCAGTTGTGTAAATTCTAAGGAAGTTTAATGTTTGGAAATATTGGCAGGGTAAAGTACAGCCTCAAGTGAAATATGACTCCATGGAAAGTCTGAATAGCAATATTCTATAAGGATTACAACTTAACCACTTGAAAACATATTGCATACAAAAGAAAAGACCATCATTCCTCCTTTTATCCAATAAACATTTAATGAACATCTACTATGTGTCTGTACCTTGAGATAGAGAGAATCCAACACACTCCTTGCCTCCAAGGAATATCCAGCTTGGTGTTCATTAATAGAAAATTGCTACTAATAAGCCAAATACATTAGTAAAAATAGGTTTTTATCATATAATGTAGCATAAACATGAAAATACTTGAGCACATGAGAATTAATTTCTGAATGCCTGTAAGTAAAATTTTTAATTTATGGTCTGTTTAGTTTACAATGGTTTCAAATTTTAGGCTGAATTCTCATTCATTGAGAGACAGGAATCAAACCTTTGTAGTCAATCCAATCACACACACGTAAACTACCACGACGGGATTGCCGCAAGTCCACGTTAGGAAAGGTGGACTCATTTAGGCTTTGCTGACAGCCCTGGCACTGTTACATCCAGGCCCTAAGAAGGAACATAAGCAGTCTCTGTCACTTAAAGCATTCTTTTCTTTGGGCAAATGGAATGGGTAGATGTGAAGATTTTTAAACTCTGAAAGAGATATAAAATAAAGGCTTCTAGCTCCTCAGCCAAAAATTTTCAGACTGTTAAAAAAAGAAAAATTGCTGATGTTTCTAGGTTAGTCGCCTCAATCTTCGATCTTTTTGTCTTTGCACTTCCCCACTCAATACCCCAACTTTTAACTCTGTGTTTGATATAATCTGATGAATTATCTGCCCTTACTGGAGATAGAGAGTTGCTGGCACCTAATGTGCTGTGTGTCTAATAGGGTGGGGCAGGTGTGGATGCTCTCTTTCCTCTTCCACTGTTTAGATGCATTCAGACTTTACCTGGAGGTTTAGGTTGGGGATCATGTTCAGCATGTACTAAGGGGCAGGTACCTACGCAACAGGTGTATCAGGCACACTGTCACACTCCTAGAAAAGTTACCAGATGCATAAATGGCACTTAATAGAATACTTCTCTGGGAGAGTATCAAATGTGGTTGGAAGAAAGATGACTAAGACACCTGGAATGAGCATAGACACAAACAATAGACAGTTGATACACAACCTCTAAGAAGAAGGGAGGCACTCGATGACAGAAGTTTTCTTCTGCTTGGTGGATTTTTCAGGTGTGAAACCAGGGCTGAGCTGTCCTGGATAATAGGAAAGCATATTGAGTGATGTCTTTGGATTTACTTCTCCAGACTCTCCAGTCAAGCATTCAGATTTTCCTCTATGTTCCTACAGGTTAAACAAATATTTTAAAATATTAGCCCCTATGTTTTAATCTACCCCTAACCATAAAATTAAACACTTGAAGGCACGTTACTATTTTAGTGTCCTCAAATTACCTGCAGTTGACCTTATAACAACTACAGCAGCAGCAAAATAATGACTACTATTTGTTGACCTCTTCCTTGGTCCATACAGAGCGATTTGGGGCATAGATTCTGGACTCAAAATGCCTGCGTTTAAATCTCAGCTCTGTTGTCTACTGATTGAATAAACTTGATCAAATTACTTAACCTCTACAGACCTCAGTTTCCTTATGTTTAAAGGAGAGGTAATAGTATACTACCTCATAAGGTTGTTGTAAGGATTAATTGAATTAACACATGTAGAGTGTTCAGAATGTTCCTGGCATGCAACGTGACTGCTTACTTTTATTTGCAGTTACTATTTTATCTATTACACACAATAACCCTGAAAGGGAAGTACTATCCCTATTACATGGTTAAAAGCCTAAAGGCCATGAAAGTTAAACAATTGCTTCAAGATCCAGTTGCTGGTAAGTGACAGGGCCAGGATTTTGGGGGCCATGCCCAGGGCTCCCGCTGCCCTGTACAGCCTCAGGACACTGGTCCCTGCCTCCCAGCCACTCCAGCTCCAGCTGTGGCTTTAAAAAGACCCAGGTACAGCTTGGGCTGCTGTTTCAGAAGGTGCAAGCCGTAAGCCTTGGTGGCTTCACATGGTGTTAAGCCTGCAGTTGCACACAGTGCAAGTGCTGAGGGGCTTGGGAGTCTCCACCTGGATTTCAGAGGATGTATAGAAAAGCCTGCTGCAGAGGCAGAGACGTAATGGAGAACTACTAGGGCAGTGCGGAGGGGAAACGTGGAATTGGAACCCTTACACAGAGTCTCCTCTAAGGCTTGGCCTAGAAGAGGTGCGAGAAGAGGGCCACAGACCCCAGAATGGTAGATCCACCAAGAGCTTGCACCCTACACCTGGAAAAGCTGCAGGCACTCAATGGCAGTGCATGAGAGTAGCCACAAAGGTTGATCTCTGCAAAGCCGCAGGGGCGAAGCTGTCCAAGGCATTGAGAGCCCTCCCCTTACACCAGTGTGCCCTGGATGTGAGACATGGAGCCAAAGGGGATTGTTGTGTAGCTTTAAGATTTAATGACTGACATGCTGGGTTTTAGATTTTCATGGGGCCTGTATTTCCTTTCTTTTGGCTGATTTCTCTCTTTTGGAATGGGAATGTTTACCCAATGCCTGTGCCTCCATTGTAGCTTGGAAGTAACTAAATTGGTTTTGATTTATAGGCTCATCGGTGGACGGGACTTGCCTTTTCTCAGAGGAAACCTTGAACTTGAACTTTTGGTTAATGTTAGAATGAGTTAAGACTTTGGGGGACTGTTGGGAAGGCAGGATTGTATTGTGCAGTGGGAGAAAGACACGAGATTTGTGTTGGAAGCCGGGTGAAATGATGTGGTTTGGATCTGTGTCCCCAGCAAATCTGTAAAATTGTAATTGCCAGTGTTGGAGGTGGGGCCTAGTGGGAAGTGATTGCATCATGGAGGTGGTTTTTCCTGAATAGTTTACCACCACCCTCTTGGTGCTATTCTTGTGATAGTGAGGGGGTTATCACAAGATCTTGTCTTTTAAAGGTGTGTTGGCACCTCCTCCTCTCTCTCTTTTTCTCCTGCTCTCTCTCCCTGCTCTGTCCATATGAAGTTCTTGCTCCTTCTTTGCCTTCTGCCGTGATGATAAGTTTCCTGAAGCCTTTCTAGTAGCCAAGCAGATGCCAGTACCATGCTTCCTGTATGGCTTGCAGAACCATGAGCCAATTAGCCGTCTTTTATTATGAATTACCCAGTCTCAGGTATTTCTTTATAGCAGTATGAAAATGGACTAATACATAAGACAACAATTATCTCATTTCTCAGAGCCCAAAAGCAGCTGGGATGTAAGTGGTATCAATCCTCAACTGTCCCAGCCTCAGTCTGGTGCTTTTCAAGAAGTGTGTCCTTGAAGCCTCAGTCCCACTTGGTCCCAGACCATGCATGGAGAAGCCATGCCCAAGGGACTAGCCTTCAGAAACAACTGGCATGTTTAGGTCCATTTTTCCATTGTTTTGGGACAGATTTAGTTTTCTAGTTAGTCTAGTTGCAGTTGCAACATCTGCTTTATCTAACTAACTCATTCTTATCTCAGTGACCTTTGGCTTTGGTCTCTGTCCCACCCTTCAGTGGGGACAGTGCTTTCTGAACAGGATGGGTCCCTGCTCATCTCTCTCCCTGAGGCGTGGGTATACTTCTCTGGCCTGCACCCTGCTTTGCAGAGACCTGCACTCAGCTCCTTTCCCTGACTTATCTACTTACTCCTCTTGTACCTAAGCCCTTCCTGACTTCACCTGCCTCATTCCCTCTGCACCCAAGCCATGGCATATGTTCCTTTGGAAGCACCATTCTGCTTTGTCACTATCCCTTTGCATATTTCCTTAACCTGGAATGTACTTTCCACTTTGTCTACCTGATGACTCCTAATTGTCTTTGAAATTATCATCGAGGAAGTCTTCCTACAGGAAGTCTTCTCACATTGGGGTGGAGGTTCCTCCCCTGTGCCTCCACACTGGTTTTATATTGGACCATGCTTGATTTTGTGCATGATTTTTTTAGCTTCCCTAGCAAGCTGCGAGCTTCTTGAAGTTGAAACAGTGACTTTTCATACTATTGGTCTCTAGTACACTGCCTCAAGATATTAAGTACTCAAAGAAGGACTACTGAATGGCCCTTATGCTGAGAACCATCATCTCTTTAAGGTCTTGAATTAGACCCTCTTTAATAGACAATGGGCCCCAGTTGGACTGTACCAGCACTAATTGAGGTTGCTTTAGAGATCCAGGATCCTCTCAAAGACCACCTCTGCCACTGTAGTCAATTGTTCTCTTATTTTGAGCAAAACCCCAACAGGCTCCCAACTCTATCCTCCTTGGTGGAGGCTCTTAGGATGTGCTGAAGTGGGTTTGTGATACATTTGACAAATTGAGACCTTTAGAAAATGAAACTCCTTGATACAGCTGAATGCACTCAGCTAGCAGTAAACTAATTCATTGTACTCTTTTAAACCCAGAGATGGGTCTGATTTTTATTGTTACTATTAGCAGTAACAGTGCTTCATAGTTTCAAAAAGTACTTTCTCATTTATTATGTCAGTTAAGCATCCCATTAACCCTGGTAGAGGGTTATTAGTATTGTTCTATTCTCTCCCTTTCACCATGGTACAGAAAAGTACTGTGGTAAAAGATCATAGTACCAGAATTAGAAGGGCTTAGGTTGGGATCTCACCTCTGTCAATTACTAGCTGCATGTCTTTGGGCAAGTCAGTTCATTTCCTTGAGATACAGAATTCTTAAGTAGCGGGATATTTAAACCACACCAAATTGAAATGCCATTTGATTTCATCATTTAAACTTTAGAAATATTTCAAATCTTGCCATAAAATTGAAATGGAAAAGAAACAATGCTAATGAAAAGGGGGAAAATTGCAAATGATTAAATTGTGCAATATGGAACACTGATTAAAAAATTAAATTGACTTAATGGAGTTCACCGTAAAAAAGTACTTTCTCCAATTGATGTTAGCATAATTCTGATTAGAATATTTGTATTTGAAATGTACTTGGAGGTCCACAGGGGGTTGAAATGGTGAGCGCAAATAGCCTGCTCCCTGTTGATCATAACAGTAACTATAATAACTCTTTTTGAGCACTATTTCAAATGCTTTGTATTGCAATATGATTTAATCATCAGACGTCCAAGGGGTACGATTCTCATATGGTCCCATTTTATACAGAGTTGGAGCAAGGTCTGGCACATACTAAATATTACGTTCTCCATGATCAGCATTCTCATCCTTATCTCAATGCCTCCATGCTATGACATTTAATGGTTTCTCAACTCCATCAGAATAAAATCCAAACTCTTTACCAGGGTCTACAAGGCTCTTCTCATCTGTTCGCTGGCTTCTTTATTGTTTTTTCTCATACTTCTTTATGCTCATGCACTCTCATATCTTGTGGCTCCTGTACACAGCAAGCATATTTCTGCTTTATGTCCTTTTCAGTTGCACCCATGGGTGTTCTCTTCCTAGATAGGTGCATGGTGACTTCCGTCTTCAGTTCATTACTCAAGTGCCTCCTCCCAGGGAGGGGTTTCTTGATAACCATTTCTTAAGTAACTGCCCCCACCTTGTCATTCTCTATTTACTTATGCTGATTTTCCCCTCTTCTTGAGACATGAGTAAAATTACGTTTTTATATTTACGTATTATCTGTCTTCTCTACTGGAATATAGGCACCACAAGGAAGGGAATGATCTTCATTTTATTCATTGTTTTATCTCTAGTGTCTATGACAGTGCCACATGGTAGGTGCTCAATAAATACTTATAAGAATAAATAAAGAGATAAATAAATATGAGGTCTTTGTACACAAACACATTTCTAAGTGCTTAAGCTCTCTGCTTCCCATTTCAGTGACTTGCCCGAGAGCCCCAGCCAAGAGCTCCCTGAGGGGCACGTACCAAAAAGCAAGTGTTCCTGTCCACTCAGCTTTCTCTTTTCATGGCACTTCCTCTTTCTTTCTTTCTTTTTTTTTTGTTTTTTTTAGTATATATTTTATTGCGTTTTAGGTTTTGGGGTACATGTGAAGAACATGCAAGATTGATGCATAGGTACATACATGGCAATGTGGTTTGCTGCCTTCCTCCCCATCACCTATATTTGGCATTTCTCCCCATGTTATCCCTCCCTAACTCCTCACCCACCACTGTCCCACCCCTAGTTCCCCGCCACAGACCCCAGTGTGTGATGCTCCCCTCCCTGTGTCCATGTGTTCTCATTGTTCAACACCCACCTATGAGTGAGAACATGCGGTGTTTGATTTTCGGTTCTTGCGTCAGTTTGCTGAGAATGATGGTTTCCAGGTTCATCCATGGGCACTTCCTCTTGACCCAAACCCTGTCCTCACACCAGTCAGTATACTTCCCTTTAGCTCAAATCCTGCCATCCTGGAAGTGACACAGTATAGTGTGTACAGACAAAACGCACAGTCACTCCTATGAAAGTCCTTTCCAGTGCCATCGTGTTTTATTTACTTAATACGTTTTTATGTTTAGGTAATGGGCAATTTCTGGGGGTTTGAAGAATATGTAAACAGCCTACACCTCTGGGGGAAGACTGGGAAAGCAGCAGGTGAAGGCTGGCTCCCAGTGGGCCTGTGCGTGCCCTCGGTCCACGTGCTGGCTATTTGCTGCTTTACAGATTGCCCATCTCACGCCTATTGACAGATGTGCAGCCTCATGAATGTAGTATGTTCAGTCTCCCAGGCAGAAATTGATCTCAGTTGAATAATCAGAAAGTTAGATTTACATTACTGGCAAAAACAGCCACCTTTTCTCTTCAGATTAAATTTAAAAAAAAAGATAACAAATAAGCTATGTCAATGTTCCAGGAGAGGCATGAGGGCAAGAGAGAAGGAAAAAAGACAACCAAATATTGATTAAAATCAAAGAAAAATACTGAAGATGGTCAAATGGCTTTATTCTTCCAAGCAGGGTAAAACTTAAGAATTTTTAGAAAATGAATAGCCTGGTGTTGAAGGGGAAGAGGCATGGTGGAATTGAAATGTAGCCTAGTGATTTTATTTTAGATTTTGCGATATTTATTTTTACAAGTGAAATTCTAAAGGAGAGAATGGAGAAGAGGATCTAAACAAAGATCCCCTCAATCAACACAAGACATGGAATCCAGGCCTTGAATGGGATTTTGACTTTTAAGTTCATAGCCTCAGTCAGTGTCTTTAACCGGTCCCTTTGGACTAGGCTCAGAAGCTGTATTTTAAACATCAATTGGTTTCAGATTGATCATCTTCACATCTATTGGAGCAATTTTCAGTTTCTCAGGCATCCACCAGTGCTTTGTATCCCAAACCAGCCCCACTGGGTGGGGTAAAGTGCAGAAAAACTGAAAAGAGAAACAGTCTAAGGCACTGTAGGAAGCAAGAATGGATAGGAGGGAGTGACAGGAGAGTTAACCAAGGCTATCAGGAAAGGAGGAACCACCAATGCAGTGGGCAGGCGTGTGTTTAGGAACATGCATGAAGATCGGGGAAGGGAATCCTGCAAGAGACAACGAGGTGGCGGGAAGGAAAGACGTGAGAAGTATTAGGTGGTCCATCTGAGTTCAATACGCACAGTTCTGCACATACAGATTTCTTTTGGCACTTTGAAACTTTTGAAAATAAGCAGTGGGATACGTGTTATCAGTTATTTTTGGCAGAGCTTCTTTTAAGACGTTTTAAGGATACCATGCATATCTTCTATGCATGATACAGTTCATTTTTTAAAAGCTGATTCAATATGAGACCCTTATCTTATTATCTCATATAAATATATCATTTAATCATTTATTTTATACATCTCCCCTTTAAATTAGAATATAAACATCAATGGGGGTGACTATTGTACATTTCTTATATGTTGCTTTCGCATGTACAGACTTTTTTTTTTTGGTTGTTGTTTTTGAAACAGCTCTGGGATAGCGAGAAGAGTACTTGTTTCATGGGCTTTATTTATTATATCCCTTTTTTATTATATAAATAATAAATAATTATAAATCTTTATTATCAATACTTTCAGGGTGTGGCTCTGTTACCCAGACTGGAGTGCAATGGCGTGATCATGGCTCACTACAACCTTGACCTCTCTGGCTTTGGTGATCCTCCCACCTCAGCCTCTGTGGTAGCTGGGACCACAGGCACATGCTACTATGCCCAGCTAATTTTTTGTATTTTTAGTAGAGATAGGATTTTGCCATGTTGCCCAGGCTGGTCTTGAACTCCTGGGCTCAAGAAATCTGCCTGTCTTGTCCTCCCAAAGTGCTGAGATTACAGACATGAGCCACCAAGTATAAGATATGTTGCTTATTTGTTTTTAATTTATTTTTAAAGTTATTTTGAACCTAGATTTGCCTGGTTTTTTATTTTTAATTTTAAACTATTCCATGTACCTAACAAATATCTAATATCCGCAGTCAGGGTAATATTTGTTGGGATATCAGATCAAGAACATTTTCTACATGGTTAATGATTCAGAGAAAATAATCCCCACGTGCCTCCATAGGGTTCTTATACATGTTAACATGCAGACCTTAAAGGAAAGAAAATCACAAAACATAGTATTTGTATCAGTCTGTTCTCACACTGCTGATAAAGACATACCTGAGACTGGGTAGTTTACAAAGATGAAGAGGTTTAATAGACTCACAGTTACACATAGCTGGGGAGGCCTCACAATCATGGCAGAAGGCAAAAGGTGTGTCTTGTATTGCAGCAGGCAAAGAGAATAAGAACCAAGCAAAAGAGGTTTCCCCTTATAAAACCATCAGATCTCGTGAGACTTATTCACTACCATGAGAACAGCGTGGGGGAAATTGTCTCTATAATTCATTATCTCGCACTAGGTCTCTCCCACAACACACAGAAATTATGGGAGCTAAAATTCAAGATAAGATTCGAGTGGGGACACAGCTAAATCATATCAGTATTCAACCTGTGTTCTGTGTGGCTGTGTGAATGTGTGGCAGGAAAGATAATACCCCTTTGAGGTTTGCACTGGACATGTCAACATTGTTTCTGCCCCCAGTGTGAAAGATGCCATTAGGCTTTGTTTAGATCATGAAACAAGTACTCTTCCTGCTCTCCCAGGGAATAGCTGCTTTGACCTCAGGTAGTCTCTGACCCAGGGGTAGCAAATATTGAGGATAGTTCAAGATCTATGGTATTTCTTTCCTAAGAGAGAGTTGCTGAGCCAATCAGATTATTTCTTCCAGAATTCTGAATTGGGAAATACTAGAGGATCCAACAGATTTGAAGATTACAGGGATCAGGTAGAACCTGTACTATTAGGAAACAGGAACAATAAATACGGAGAAGCCATGAGGTGAGCAAAAACATAAAGAGTTGCATAAAAGAATAAGTAAGTGTCAGCCGGGTGCTGTGGCCCATGCCTGTAATCCCAGCACTTTGGGAGGCTGAGACAGACAGATCACTTGAGGTTAGGAGTTCAAGACTAGCCTGGCCAACATGGTGAAACCCTGTCTCTACTAAAAATTCAAAAAATTAGACAGACATGGTGGCAGGTGCCTGTAATCCCAGCTACTCAGGAGACTGAGGCAGGAGAATCGCTTGAACCTGGGTGGCAGAGGTTGTAGTGAGCCGAGATCATGCCACTGCACTCCAGCCTGGGCAACAGAGTGAGGCTCTATTTCAAAAAAAAAAAAAAAAAAAAAAAGAAAAAAAGCAGCAGCAGCAAGTGTCAATAGGAGGAGATGGAGTAACTGTTCATCATAAGAGTGCTCATATGACCCTTAAGGAAAAAGGAATCGATTTCTAGAACTGTGTTGCTTCTGATAGGGTGACAGAACCAGTTTTAGTTCTAGTCCATACATATAAAAATAACTAGCACAATCTCTTTTTATATTAATAATAAATAATAATATATCTTCTTTATTATCAGTAATTCCAGTAAATTTCCATTCCTTACAACTACGCCCCACATTCCTGTTCAAAAAAGCAAATGCTAAATAAAACAGAAGTGATGTGGGCAGCAGTCGTACATTGTTACCTCCTGCAAAGCAGTACATTTACATCCCAAACTTTAGGCATGCTTGGTGATAGAGAAACTGTGATTTTCAGGGAAGAAGATCCCTGGTTATGACTCATGGAATTATGATTAGCTCAAAATTGTATCAGTTAGCATCCATGCAGGAAAGCAGACACTGGTATAGGTATTTCAAACAGAGGAAATTTAATTTAGAGATGTGGTTACAAAATTATGGGAAGGATTGAAGAAACAGAGTAAAAAAGAAATTATGTTTAATGTAGGGAGCTATTATTATACCTTCAGCTGGAGGAATTTAATGAAAGATGGTGCTACATAGAGGCCAGGCTTGCTGGTTGTTGAGGGGGCTGGAGCATGCTCTGCTACTGCAGCTGCTGTTAGAAATTCTGGAACCATTTTGTAAAGCCTGCAAAGAATGACCATCACCCAACTTGTATATACTTAAGAATCTATCTGTATGTTGAATGGTAAGCCAGGTGGGAGAGAAGTCTGGGAAACCTAGTTACAGGCTTACTTCCCACTATTGTGTTGCAAAGAAACTCAAAGAAGGGGGGAAAATGGAACTGAGAAGCAAGAGACAATTGACTCTAGAGATATACCAAAAAAAATTGTTATTAATTATAAGACATTGAGGCCCAGTGTGGTGGCTTATGCCTGTAACCCCAGCACTTGGGGAGGCCAAGGCGGGTGGATTATTTGAGGTCAGGGGTTCAAGACCAGCCCTGGCCAACATGGCGAAACCCTGACTCTACTAAAAATACAAAAATTAGCCAGGCATGGTGGCTCATGCCTGTAATCCCAGCTACTTGGGAGGCTGAGGCAGGAGAGTTGCTTGAAACCAGGAGGCGGGGATTGCAGTGAGCCAAGATCATGCCACTGCACTCCAGCCTGGGCGACAGAGCAAGACCGAGCTGAGATCGTGCCACTGCACTACAGCCTGGTGACAGTGTGAGACTCTGTCTAAAAAAAAAAACAACAAAAAAACCCCAAGACATTGAACTTTGAATATTTAGCTTTTTGTTTCAACAGTCTATGACATAATGTTATAAAACCTTTTACTTAAAACTCCAATTTTGCGTGAGTAATCCAATCACCCACTGCTATGCATTGTATGTATGAGTCCCTCCAAAATTCATATGTTAAGACTTAATACCCATTGTGCTGGTATTGAGAGATGAAGTATTTTGTAAAGTGATTAAGTCATGAGGGCTCCATCCTTGTGAATGGTATTAATGCCCTTTATGAAAGAGGCTTCAGAGAGTTATCTGGCCTTCCATCTCTTGCCATATGCAGACACAGTGTTCTTCCCCTCTGGAGGATACTGTAACAAGGTACCATTTTGGAAGCAAAGAGAGAGCCCTCACCAGAGATTGAATCTGTTAGTACTTTGATCTTGGACTTCCCAGCCTCCAAAACTGTAATAAATACATGTATGTTATTTACCATATCATATTATGTAATATATTACTATATTACTTACTTAAAGTATTTTTTATAGCAGCCCAAATGGACTCAGATACTCATCCTCATAGGAATCAGGGCAAAACCCCATCACTAGCTCTGGGAGTGTTGGGGTGGACTCTGATGGGGCTTAGCTTGGTTCTTGGATCAGTTTCACTACTGATGTTTGTGAATAGGTGTGTGACCCAATTCTGAATAGTGATACTACTTGAATAATTTGCTGAAGAAATTTTTTCCTAGTTCTTTGAAATAACAAAGAGAAGCCAGTCTTTCCCTCCTGTCAGACATTTAAAGAAAGCAAATAGCCATCTTGCCACTGGCAGCTCTTCTACAAGCATGAAGCGAATCAGAATTAGAGTTAACTGTAGAGATGGCCCAGCAGAGACGTGGAAAGAACCAGAGTCCTTTATGACATTATTGCACCACCGAATTAACTAATACTAAAATCGCACCCCACTCCTACATTTCTTACTATGCAAGCTTATACATGAAAAAATTTTTAAACTGATTTGAGTTGGGTTTTTTTTATTTGCAGCTAAGATCACTATAATAAACATTCAAGGTTTTAATAATGCCACATTTTTCCTTTTCAATAAACCTCTCTAGTGGGAGATAAATAAAGAGGTGGAGTTGTGTCTAGATTAGAAAGTATATATAACACCAGAAACCTCTATGTGACCACAATTTATTATGTCCACTGCAGTGGTTTTTTTTTTTTTTTAAAGATAAGCATTATTCTAACAAATTAAGAGAGGATGCAAAACTATTCTCAGCTAAGAAAATGTTTAGCTGAAAGCTGAATAGCTTTATGGAGTAAATTATTTTGAGCCTTACTTGAAATATAGGAAAAACAGTCTACATTGTTCTGAAGGATATAGCTAGGATGAAACTGGCAAAACTTACATTAAAAAGTTTTAGTCCTTTAAAAAATAAAATTATAGTTTCAGAGCTGTCTAAAAATGGATGGGGCTTCTTGTAGACTAGGAAGTGAATTTTTTACCACTGGGGATATTTAAGCAGAGATCGAATGACCACTTTGGGAGTGTTGGAAAGGAGAGTCATGCTGTGGAAAGGGATTAAAGATCACATCTGAGGGCTTTCCAACTCTAAGATCACATGACTTTGGTTATATTTACCATAGAGCCTAGGAAGGGCACACCTAGTCAGTCTCTTGGAAGGTGAATTGCCAGTGAACAGCTCAGATGTTTTATGATCTCAAGTTTAGAGCTGCCAATGTATTGTTGTATTTAGTCCATTCTTACTCTGCTAATAAGGGCATACTCGAGACTGGGTAATTTATAAAAGAAAGAGGTTTAGTTGACTCACAGATCGGCATGGCTGGGAAGGCCTCAGGAAACTTACAGTCATGGCTGAAGGGGAAGCAAACACTTCCTTCTTCATGTGGCAGCAGCAAGGACAGTGCTGGACAAGTGAAAGGGAGAAAACTCCCTTATAAAACCATCAGATCTCGTAGAACTCACTATCATGAGAACATCTTGGAGGTAACCACCCTCAAAATTCAATTACCTCCCACCAGGTTCCTCCCATGACACATGGGGATTATGGCAACTACAGTTTAAGATGAGATTTGGATGGGGACATGGCCAAACCATATCAATTGTGTACTTCGGGAATGATTACTTGCCTTAGGGGGAACGTTGAACCCATCAACTAAAATGAGATTTTTAGATTTTCCATGTGCTATCCTTATACTCAACATTCTTGACTTAGCTCAGGAGTGACTGAAAACAGGCACAAACCACACCACAAACATGAGAGAATATATGCAAAGCCCAGACAAATTAGTGTCCATGCAGTTCAACCCACGAAGCATGCCTAGAAGTCAGCACAAGAGCAACAATTAAAATATCACTAGATGAGCTATAGACCCCAGTAGGTAGAGCTCCTTTGTTAAATGACCTTTCTCACAGTGTGATAGCAAATACAATAGGCTGGCCTCATAAATCATACCTCCAGAAAACATCCACAGGGCAGACTTTGACACTGTTTGCATATTCAAATGTCATCCTGTTCATAAGAGGAAAGACTAAACACTTTTTTTCCTCTCAAAAATGTCAGCATGGCTGGATTAGAAAAGATAATTCGGAAGTACTTCTAGACAATAATTACCTCTGGCACCTATCTGCAGTTACTTAATGAATGGGAAGAAAATTTTTTTTTTAATTTTTAAAAATTATGATTATTGCAGTAATTAATCAGCTGCTCAGTGACAGCTTATCTTGAAGGAGAAAAAGTGCCTCAAAGGCCATCTTGCTTCTGTAGGGCACCTTGTTGATTTCACATCACATATGCAAAACATATCCTATTATTAATAGCAACAAAAATGCTTGTGGAAGTAGAATTAGTCTCAATTTCCTAATAGTCAGGAAACTCTCACATTTCACAAGTGAGAGAAAGAAAAAGAAAAGCCAAATCACTCCTAATCCCAAATGCTAGTTGGAAAAAAAAAATGTTTCAGACTTGCTCAGCTGTGATTGTTAAAACACTCTCTTATTCTTAATTACATGCAAAAGTTCCTGGTTCTAATTATGGACCTTGGGGAAATAGCCCATCTCCCCAAACCAATAACGCCTCATGTTAACTCCAGCTCTTTTGTGTTTAATATCTTACTGCTGGATTTCAACTTCCCTAAATGATCTGTAAATTTGGCTTTTTCTACTTTATTTTTCACAGTGCTGCTCTGAACAGGGGCTAGGAGACTTCACTTTTCCCAGTGATTCTTTTATCACATTTCTTTCTACTTGAGTGCAAAATCCTCTTTCTTGAGATAGCCACACCAGAGGCAACTTCTTTCCTCCACTGTGTTCCTACCTCTCTTTCTGCAGCTCAAGAATCTCAGTTATTGTGTCAAAGGTCCTTGGAGTGATGTGAGTGCAGCATACTCTGAGGACTCACTGGCAAATATGGAGGTGAGGGTGTTTGTAGAGGTCAGCTGGCCCAAGTGCCTTCCCAGCATGGGGCCCCGTACCTCTAAAAAACATTCTGATGACTGAGCAGAGCAGAATGCAGCATGAACGGGCCGGGAGCTTAGAAACAGAGATGATTACCACTCAACGGACGTTAGAGAATATCCCGTCCAAACCCCTCATTTTTCAGAAGAGACTGAGATCTAGAAAGGGAAAGGAATTTGTTCATATCCCAGAGGTAAAGACCAACCCAGCATTGTGCTTGGTCTGCTATCCATACACACCAGGTCTGGTGCTTGGGAATTCTCTAGTTTCTATCTATTCTGTCTAGGCTCATCCCAGTTCCAACGTCACTTCAGTCAAGGAAAGGTGGACTAGCATGAGTTAGTTCAGCACTGTGGTCCTGCATCCTCCTCTGTCCCTTTTGTTAAAGAAATTTTTGACTTTATAAATCTCAGTTCCTTCACCAGTGAAACAGGGGTTATACTACTCACTGTTTAATAATATTATTAAGGGAAAGAAAAAGAAAAGGGGGATGTGGACAAATTTGAGAAGATCTCTTAAAGACTAAAATATTTAAAACATTCTGTAGGTTTTGCAAATATACTAGACAAGACTACCTGTAACATTTTAGAGGCTATGCTTGGATAAATCTCATTTTACATATTTCAGCAAACTGTACTTTGAAAACATTAAAATAATGAGGAAATCTTGCAAAATGTGTCTGTGTGTGTGTACTTTCTAAAGGAGAGGTCAGGAGTTATAACATTTTTGTACTTTACATGTAGCCAGTGTTTACTATTTTGCACATAATAGGTGCTCAGTTCAATACAATTTAGTGAAATAAGTGAATGACGCTTTTTCGCCTATTCTCCTTTTTCACTACCCATCTAAATCCTACCCATTTCTCAAGGCTTAGCTCAAGATTCACATGACTAGCCCCCACTGATTTCTCTCTTTTTTGAAATACTGACCATTATGCTAGAGCCAGCGTTCTACCTTCTAAAGGCAAATTCTTTATTATAGACAGTTTTCCGTTGTAATCTATTTCTCTCATGTGTGTTTACTTTGGCTTTTTGAGATGACTGTGAGTTCCATAAGGGCAGGGGCTGTGTTAGTTATAATTCTCTGATAGGACTGACAGTACCTGGCATGGAGCTTATTTTTAAGCAGGAAACTAGTCAAGCTGAAATTCAATGATTGTTGCTGACACTATGGTCTTCTGTAAAACATGTGCTTATATGCATATATGGAATCTATTGGCTATAATCTCTGTTAAACATTTGTTTTGCTAACTCTTTGGTAGGTAGTAGGTAGCAGTTAACTGCTAAGGGATTTCTGTTCTTCCAGGAGACAGAATGTTTCTGAGTCACAAATAAAATAACATATTAAACAGGGCCAATAAATCTGTTTAAGCAGAAATCCAAGGTTAGTTAGCAAATGAGAAATAGTTGGGTGAAAGTTAGCAACCTAATAAACCTGCTCAGAGACTACCTAGGATAATTCTAATTTGTTTGTGTTTGAGTAGGAGAGGGATTTCAAGGATTAAATACAGGTTATTACTTCCTTGGCTGATTAAACATGTTTAGCGTGAGAATTTAGCTTGGATTGGGAAAAGGGGCATAATTTAAGTCAATAAATATGTAATGAGTGAATCAAATTTCAGAGGTAACAAAAGGAAGGTGCATTAGTCCATTTTCATGCTGCTGATAAAGACATACCTGAGACTAGACAATTTACAAAAGAAAGAAGTTTAATGGACTTACAGTTCCGCATGACTAGGGAGGCCTCACAATCATGTGGAGGGCAAGGAGGAGCAAGTCACATCTTACATGGATGGTTGCAGGCAAAAAGAGATTATCCAGGGAAACTCACATTTTTAAACCCATCAGATCTCATGAGACTCACTCAGTATCACAGGAACAGTACAGGAAAGGCTCACCCCCATAATTCAATCACTTCCCACCAGGTCCCTCCCATGACACATGGGAATTGTGGGAGTTACAATTCAAGATGAGATTTGGGTGGGGCCACAGCCAAACTATATCATTCTGCTTCTGGCCCCTCCCAAATCACATATCTTCACATTTCAAAACGATTCATGATTTCCTATCAGTTTCCCAAAGTCTTAACTCATTTCAGCATTAACTCAAAAGTCTACAGTCTAAAATCTCATCTGAGACAAGGCAAGTCTTTTCTGCCTATGAGCCTGTAAAATCAAAAGCAAATTAGTTACTTCCTAGATACAATGAGGGTACAGGCATTGGGCAAATAGAGCCAATCCAAATGGGAGAGATTTGTCAAAACAAAGAGGTTACAGGCCCCATGCAAGTCCAAAATCCAGCAGGACAGTCAAATCTTTAAGTTCCAAAATGATCTCCTTTGACTCCATATCTCACATGCAGGGTACACTGATGCAAGAGGTGGGCTCCCACAGCCTTGAGCAGCTCCACCCCTGTGGCTTTGCAAGTTATAGCCCTCTCCTGTCTGCTTTCACTGGCTGGTGTTAAGTGTCTGCGGTTTTTCCATGTACACGGTACAAGCTGGTAGTGGATCTACCATTCTGGGGACTGGAGGATGGTAGTGCTCTTCTCACAGCTCCACTAGATGATGTCCAAGCAAGGAGTCTGTGTGGGGGTGTCTGACCCCACATTTCCCTTCTACATTGCCCTAGCAGAGGTTCTCCATGAGGGTCCTGCCCCACAGCAAACTTCTGCCTGGGCATTCAGGCATTTCCATACATCCTCTGAAATCTAGGTGGAGTTTCCCAAACCTCAATTCTTGACTTCTGGGCACTCTCAGGCTCAACATCACACAGAAGCTACCGAGACTTGGGGCTTCCAACCTCTGAAGCAACAGCCCGAGCTGTACCTTGGCCCATTTTAGTCATGGCTGGAGCTGCTGGGATACAGGGCACCAAGTCCCTAGACTCTACAAAGCAGAGAGACCCTGGGCCTGACCCATGAAGCCATTATTTCCTCCTAAACCTCCAGGCTTGTGATGGGAGTGGCTGCTGCAAAGGTCTCTGACATGCCCTGGAGACATTTTCCCCTTTGTTTTGGTGAATAACATTTGGCTTCTCATTACTTGTGCAAACTTTTGCAGCTGGCTTGGATTTCTCCTCAGAAAATGGGATTTTCTTTTCTATTGCATTATCAGGCTGCAAATTTTCTGAACTTTTATGCTGTGTTTCCTTTTTAAAACTGAATACTTTTAACAGCACCCAAGTCACATCTTTAATGCTTTGCTGCTTAGATGTTTCTTCTGCCAGATACCCTAAAGCATCTCTCTCAAGTTCAAAGCTCCACAAATCTCTAGGGTGAGGGCAAAATGCTGCCAGTCTCTTTGCCAAAACATAACAAGAGTCACCTTTGTTCCAGTTCCTAAAAAGTTCCTTCTGTCCATCTGAGATCACCTCAGCCTGGATTTCATTGTCCATATCATTATCAGTATTTTGGTCAAAGCCATTTAACAAGTGTCTAGGGAGTTCCAAATTTTCCCACATTTTCCTGTTTTCTTCTGAGCCCCCCAAACTGTTTCAACCTCTGTCGGTTACCCAGTTCCAAACTGGATTTCACACTTTTTGGTATCTTTTCAGCAGCATCCCACTCTACTGGTACCAATTTATTAGTCCATTTTCACAGTGCTGATAAAGACATACCCTGAGACTGGGCAATTTACAAAAATAAAAAGAGGTTTAATGGACTTACAGTACTACATGGCTGGGGAGGCCTCACCATCGTGGCAGAAGGCAAGGAAGAGCAAGTCACATCTTACGTGAATGGCAGCAGGCAAAAAGAGAGAGCTTGCACAGGGAAACTCCCATTTTTAAAACCATTAGATCTCATGAGACTTATTCACTATCACAAGAACAGTGCAGGAAAGACCCGCCCCGTAATTCAATCACCTCTCACCAGATTCCGCCCATGGCGTGTGGGAATTGTGGGAGTTACAATTCAAGATGAGATTTCAGTGGGGATACAGCCAAACCATATCAGAAGGAATAATAAATTTGACTATCTAAAATTTTTAAAAGTTTCATCATGAAAATTACCACAATCAAACTGACAGCTTGGGCAAAAACATTTACAACATACATATACCACAGACAGTTAATATCTCCAATAAAATGAAGAAATTTTAAAATTGAGAATAAAAGGACCCAAGACATGATAGTTTATGAATATAAAATTTTAATGTAAAAAGGGATATAAACAATTCATTAAAATGTCCTCAAATAATGAAAAAATGTTCAAGCTTGCTTGTAATAAGTGATATACCAATTAAAATAGCTCAGAGATGCTATTTCTCACCTATCAAATTAAAAAAACATTTAAGAATAAGGCAACACATTGTGCTAGTGAGGCTGTAAGGAAAAATGCACTCTGGAGTAAAATTTGTCAATACCTATTAAAACTATATATGCACTTGCTTTTTCATCCACAGCCCACAGCTAGGAATATGTTCTGAAGATTTACATCTAAATTCATATGTACAGGGTTACTCATGGTAGCTTGTTTGTAATTGCAAAATATTGAAAATGACCCAAGTACCCATTTACAGGACAGTATTGTATAAACTATACTGCATTCACGCAATAGAATCCTACATAGCCATTAAAAAAAAGAATGAGAAAGATATCTATGAACTGATATAAAGTGATTTCCAGAGTATGCTGTTAATGAAATAGCCAAGTGCAAAATTATATTTATGGTATGCTACCCTCATGTAAGACTGTGAGAAAATGCACATGTATCTGCTCATTTGTACAAAAAACTAATAAAAGATAAACCACACATTAAGGAAGTTGGTTACTTTCTGTAGTGGGAGGTCTTCGGGAAAGGAGTGAAAAAAGGGTGAGAATGGGAGTGAGTGCAGGAATGACAAAGGAGGTTCCTTTTCTGAGTATAGCTTCTGGCTCTTGAAATCATAACAAGGGTTCACACACCCTTTGAATCCCACCAATATTAACAAACCAATCAGGATTGGGATGGAAGACCCAACACAGAACAGAAAAAGTAACAAATGAACTTAACTCTATGGCAGATAAATAACATAACCAGACTGAAGGGGACAGAGAAGAAAAGAACCAGTGAAGTAACTTTGGAAAACATCATCTTGATTGGATACTATAATAAGGCTATAGGCAAAAACAGTTGTACACAAGAGCTGAATCTAGTCAATTAATTTGTTTTTCACAGGGGTATGTTAATATACTTTTTCTGTATACCAGTATCAATCAAATATGTAAATATATTGTACAAATGAGGGCTTGTACAATCAGAGGGCTTAAGAAAGAATTATTAGCACACTTATTATTTATTCTTTAACAAGAAAGGAAACTTGCCCTCAGAATGAAACTACAAATAAATAATAGGGGAGGGCTAAAATGAATTCTGTGGAGTCAAATTGAACTGAGAGGTATCAGTATAAACCTGTGGTTTATGTATACATGCGCAATACATGTGTGTGTGTGTGTGTGTGTGTATTATAACTCACACCATATACATGTGCTCATGCACATATATATGAATATATATGTGTGTGTGTATATACGCATACACACGAAGAGAACAGAAATACAGATGTATGTATATACATGGGTTAGCATATATACCTGTGTTTCCTGCTATGTCTGCTGAGGTGTGTAAAAGCAATGACACATCAATTGCAATGAGCATACCTAGTGTCCAGAATTTGGTTTCTAAACACCATTATCTGAGAAATGGTTGATTTGAAATCCGAGACAGGAAAAAACAAGATGTGCTTAGAGCATCTTATGTTGTCACAAAGAAAGGAAGTGCTAAAATAAAAAAAGATCTAAAGATATCTCCTAATAGCTAACACTGGAAATATTAATATTTGAGCCTAAAAATAATGACAGTCTAGATTCTAACCTACCTAATAAATATCCACTAGTTATATGGATATAAATGTTGAATAAATAAATAAATGGGGGAAAAGGACAGCTCTTTCTTACAGAAAGAATCCAATGATAAAAGTAGAGGGAAAGAGGAAAATGGAAAAAAGCACCATTAGGCAAACACCAAAGTATGATTTTCGCAAGCAAAATCCACGGATGGGTGTAAAAAATAATAGTAGAAAATTTGAGAAGAATCAGGATATTTGCATAGCCTCAAAATATGTCCACAGATATTTATTAATTACAAAGAGAAAAATATTACAGAGGACAAACCTACAGACACCACAGTAACAAAGTGATCAAGGTTAACATAATCAATTACAAGACGTATCAGTGCAATGGGGCCCTTGAGCAAAACACATCTCCCAGTGGTATTCTTGCCAAAAAAGCATAATCTTATTCAAATCATGACAACCCATCAGATAAATCCACAATGAGATAGAGTCTATAAAATACCTGAGCAGTACTGTTCAAAAGTGTCAAGTTCATGAAAAACAAGGAAAGACTGAGGAAGCGTCATGGATTAGAGGAGACTAAGGAAGCACAACTAAATAAAATTTGAATCTTGCAACAGAAAAAAGATAGTGGAAAAACTGGTAAAATTTTTATAAAGCCTAAACTTTGGTTAATAGTATTATTTCAAGGTTAACTTTATGGAGTTGATAATTGTGGGAAGTAGAAAAGTTTCTCTTTAAACTTTCCTTTCTTGTTAAAGAATAAATCATAAGTGTGCTAATAACTCTTTGTTAAACCCTATCCTATGTAGCTGTTAGAGATGCCATGCTTACAGGCATGTAGTACATTCTGTGTCCTTGTACTTTAACCAAGATATCTGTGCTGGACGTGCTCAAAGGCATGTCCCAGCTCTCCATTGCTTTTACCTCTTTAGAAAAGTTTTAAGTTGTTAGCCAATTGAATTTTAATTTAGATTGTGAGGTCTGGCTACAGCCAATGGAGATGAGCAGTAAGGACGACCCCAAATGCATAAGGAATAAATATGTCTGCTTTCCTTTGTTTGTTGTATTCTCTGGCAGGATGACTAGCAAGAGTACCCTTTCTGCAGTCCAGGAAGTAAAAATTGCATTGCTGAAAGATCCTTTGTCTCAGTGCTGATTTTCCTTTGCAGCACCAAGCATCTGTTTCCAACAATAATTATACCATAATTATGTAAGTGGTTAACATGAGCAGCTTCATGAGAAATACATAGGGATGATCTGTATTATTTGGTAAATATTTTGTAGGTATGAATTTAGTTCAAAATAAAAATTTAAAATAATATGTAATGAGTGCCTACTTTTAGACACTCAACTTATTTTACCTTGACCTCCGACCTCATGTTTCACCAAATTAGCCCCTATTCACCTCCTGTTTATAGTTCTGTTTGCTTGGCTTCCATGGAACAACACTCTCCTGGCTTTTCCTTCTGCCTCCTTGGAAAATTCATTCTCTATCCAATATTAAGTGCTGGAATTCCTTAACTATTTATCCTTTTTTCTTATTTTCTTACGCTATACTTAAGTAATCATACTGATGCTCAAATCTTCCATTACCATGTAAATCTGCAAGACTTACAATCTTCTATCTCAAGACCCAGTTTCTTCTCTGAGCTCCATAACTATGTATACTTGAGATTTGCATTTCTTAATGGACCCTCAACCTTAGCAAGTCAAATACTAAGCTCATGATCTGGCATCCCCATCCCATGGTGGTTTAAAATATGTCCACAGTTTAATTGACCTGCCTTTCAAAAGTGGGAGCCTAATTCCACCCTGGGTATGGGTAGGACTTAGTAACTCACTTCTAATGAACAGAATAAAAGCAAAAATGACAGTATCTGAATTCGAGGACTAGGTCATGAGAAGCATTTCATTTCCTGCAGCTTCTCTCTTGGATCACTCACTCTGGGAAAGCCAGATGCCATGTTCCCTTAAGAAGAAGCCCATGTGATAAGGAAGGAAGGCCTCCAGCCAACAGCCACATGAGAAAGTTTGGAAGTAGATTTTCTAGTTTCAGTCGAGCCTTCAGGTGAATGCAACTCCGACCAACATCTTGATTACAACCTAATGGGACACACTGAGCCAGAGCCACACAGTCTGACACTCAGAAACCAAGATACAGATATTTGTTATTTTACACCATTAACTGTGGGACAAACTATTACACAATAAAAGATAATTGATATTCCTTCCTCCCCTGTAAACAACCAGATCATATTTTAGTGCTGCTGTTTTTAGTGAATTACTCACTATCCCATTTATTACACAGCCAGGAAAAGAGGCATCACACTCTTTTTTTTTTTTCTTTTCTTGACTTTTATTTTATTAACAGATTCAGGGGATACATGTGCAGGTTTGTCACAAAGGTATATTGTGCAGTGCTGAGGTTTAGAGTACAAATGGATCCATCACCCAGGTAGTATGCATAGTACCCAACAGGTAGTTTTTTTTCAAGCTTTCTCCCCCTTTCTCCCTCTGGCCTCTTGTATTCCCCAGTGTCTATTACTCCCATTTTTATGACCATATATACCCAACATTTAGTTTCCATTTATAAGTGAGAACAGAGGCATCACTCTTGAAAACTAACTCTAATACTCTTTTCCCAATGGAAATCCATTATTGAGATCTATTGATTTAGGCTCCCAATTGTCTCTCAAATCTGTTCGACTTCTCTCTCATCTTCGCCCCCTCCACGCTGGTCCATGCTACCATTATTTATTGCCTATATAGCTTTATATTAGGCTCCCAGGTCTGGTACCTCTCTGATACACTCTTCATACTGCTGTCAGGATAATCTTTTAAAAAACACTCACTAATCACCGATTCTAAGCTAGACATACTGGCATGGGTCCCCGGACAGCCAGAATACTCCCAAGGGCGGAAACAACAAAGAAAATGCACTAATAGAAAAGTGTCTTTCCCCAGGCTATTCATGGCCTCTGCCCTGAACATTCTTAAAGGCCACCACTTGAGGGGATGGATGGGTGGCCTTTAATCATCTTAATAATTATTGCTGATTTGGAGGTTTTTGAAGTAAGTTTTCATACTTTCACATTCCTTTTTAATGTAATATGTGCTCATGTTTTAAAAATTTGGAAAATGCATACATTTTTTAAAAAGCAAGAAAAATCATTTCTAATTCTGTCATCCAGAAATTTTGGCTTATTTCTTTCAAACGTTTCCCCCATGCTTTTAAAACCTTATTAAGATCATTCTGTATATTAATGCAATTTTCTATTCCACTTTTTGTGCTTAAGCTTATAAGATTTTTTCCATATCATTAAAAACTCTATGTAAATATCATTTGAATAGCTGCTTAACATTTTATGATATTAGAAATTTCATTTTGAAATTTCTCTTCTTGCCCAGTATCAAAACGAATAATTTTACTTTTGAGGGAGGGTAGGTGGTGGCAGTGGGAGGCCTGTCTCCATGACTTGATGACACTCAGAGGTTGCTGGTTAAATATTTAACAAAATTGCATCTCTCTCTTTTGCTATGGCCTCAGTCCAAAAGGCAGCAGCCAATCTGCTTGGTGATTCTAGCACTTTCTAACAATATTTACTCCTTGACGCTTCTAAAGCCAAGGCATACTTGGTTTTCTAGTGGATAAGCCAGTAAACCTCTGAGATGTCATTTGGGTCAGACACCCTAAGAGAGGGGAAGAGAGGAAGGCAAGAAGCCCCAGAGGAATTGTGCTAAAGTATGCAAACTTTAAATTCAGCCCTTAAAATACCCACACCTAGCTGCCTATCTTTTCCTTACAATGTACAGTGATTAGTAATCCATAATTTATGGCTCTAATTAATTCTTCCTTTCATCATAGAGAGAGACTCACCCAAGCGTGCCACTCTGACAAAGCTCCAATACCATGTTCCACTCAAGCCCTGGATTTCCTTGCTGGGAACTCATTAGGCAAAACCCATTAAGATGGCAAAAGATCCAGAGCATTAGAAAGGGAGGCACTCCCACGACCATTACCCCATTCTACTTTATTCCAGGAAGAAACAGACTACCAGAAAACAAGCTGACCGTGCCATTTAACTGAGGCCACACCTCCTTGAGGAGAACCAGCTTAAGCCTGATAGTAAATAAGGTGTAACTGCACCCAGGGCAGGATCACCAAAACAGATGTTCTAGACTCCTAGGCTTTGAGACAGGTTCCCAACAGGAAGAGGGAAGAGTGTGAAAGTCAAATCACTTGCATATAACACACCTATCTGGCTCTCTTAGAACCTGCTGACCTGATCCAAGTGGATCCAAGTCTTTTAGAACTTTAAGGGAGGCTCTCGTCCATAATCTGGCTAGATCCCTGTGTAACCACAGACTGAATATTGTTCAGTGATTAGAGAATGGGCCATGGAACCTGCTAGTCTGTAATCTGTCTCTTTTTTGGTGAAGTATACTAGTTCACATTTATTGGAGACTTATTATATACCAGGGATTTATTCATTTATTTAATGCTCATAGCAACTCACAGAGGTAGGTACTATTGCTAACTAGAGCAGACATTCCTGGCAGCAGGGCCTTGGTTTGGTTCTCTGCTGTATCCCCATATCCTAAAACTGGTCTGGTGTAGAGTAGGTACTTGATCAACATTTGTTGAGTGGATGATACTCACTTGACAGATGAGAAAACTGAGGCACAGGACAAGTAAGTAGAAAGGTGAAATTCAATCCAGAGCTCATGCTTTTAAGCATCGCTCAGTGGTGTGTCCCTGACCTCTGCAGAAGTTTAATTTCATTTCCTTGTTTGCAGAAGGATAAATGCAGCAAATGTCCTCAAGATGTATTTTTGAGTTCAAGGTGTAACGCAGACACCAGGTGTTAATTACCACTGGCCCAGAATGCGGCATTAGACAGGGGTAGCAGATGATGGATAAAGGCATTGCCACTGTTATATTGAAATGATCATGGCCTGCCTGTGGAGGAGACATTTATTTATTTTTCTATCCTGAGCAACCCTGAATGTTCTATGTCCCCTTTCTTATGACAGGCTTTGTCAGCCCTCAGACACTTTCACTCAGGGGCCAAAGAAAATGATCCAACTCTACAGCCACAAGAACATACGCCCTTTGTTACCGCCTCACCTTTGTTCTTTTGCCCTCTCAGGTTTGATTTAATTTGATTTCTTCCTGATCTGCAGATTGATGAAATCTCTTCTCTTTTCCAAGCCTGCTGGAGCCCCCAGACTATAGCCTGGTGGGCCACAGGAGAGCAGCACCCGCAACCACAGCTGAGAGAGATGTTATTTACATATTTATTAGAAATTCTGTCCTGCTGGCAAGAGACGCTCACTTCTGACTTTAATTCCAATAAGTAAACAGCCCCATTGGCAAGAAAGAGGGGGGAAAACAAACCAGAGTAGTTTGCACAAGATAATACAGTAAAGCAGAAAAATATCCGTAATGCAAAACCATTTGCAGTGCAAAGCAAAAGAGAGAGGGGAAAAATAAATTCCATCTCCAAAGCCTAGCTTAGGTTAAATACTCTAAAAGAAATAATTACAAAGTAATTCAATTATATTTGGTATCAGTTGCCTCACAGGCCAGTGGAATGACAATTAATCCCAGGATGTCTTTTTTTTTTTTTTTTTTTAATACTTGGTGGTTTGTTCAGAATTACCCTCCAGCAGTTAACTGCACTCAGCAGTCCTCTGGCTGATTGTGTCTGTCTTCTCGTCCTCATCCATTCTGGTCTGATAACACCCCACACCAGGGAGCCGTTCTGCCAAATTCAACCTTCTCTGACCCCTCTCTCAAACTGTCCAGCATCCTAACATTTTGCTTAGGTACCCTCCTACTTCCCCTTAATTCTGTTGCTTTGTGAGAATTGCAACAGGGGAAGAGTTTAGCATCCTACAGCATTCCCCTGACATCCAAAATTGAGCCAGCATCATCATCCCTGTGACAACACAACGAATTAAATCCTTTTCAGCATTGCATGTCTAGCTATCCTCAGAAAAAAAAAGTTACATTTTAGGAACATTAAAATGGACTGACTTTAATCCACAATAGCAAAAGAAGCAAGAGATAGAGCTTAAATCCTGCCTGATGCTCTGACCTGAACTTATTCTGAAGATAAAATCACACTGAATTCTTTGCATTTCTATAGCTTCTTTCAGTAAGGGATTGCAAGGTACTTTACACACAGTAATAAGCTTCACAACCTTTCTTTGATGCTGCTTTCCAGCTCCTGGAAGGGTTCATGTATCAGAAAACTAGAGAATGATGGACAGAAAGGGACTGGCCGAGGAAACCTCCCCAGTTGACCATGGTGGAGAAATGAGAACTCAAACAATTTGCTGCAGCACTCAACACCAGTGATCAAGAAAATAATTGTACTTCTAAACTGCAAACATGCTTATACAATTTCAGAATAAGAAATTGTGATGCGAGCACTGCAATTTGTTCTTCAGTGACTCAGTTGATCAAAGGGCATGTGAACCCAATAACTTAGAGTGAAAATTATTTATGTTATTAGACACACATCTGTTCCATTACAGTGATTCTTATATTCATGAAACAGGCATGTCTTCAACAATGGGATGTTACCAAAATCTTATCACTGGATGTAGAAATAAGAAAGAGATATGTAATAAACCAGATACGTTGGTTCATAGAATAAAAAATGCCATTGAATGCTAATTAAAACTGTGTCAGATGATAGTAGCTGCAGGTAATTCAGTGCCCATTATGAGATAGGTGTTGAGCTAAACTCTTTTGTGCATTAACTAATACTCCCGGTAGCATGATACAACTGTTTATTTCATTTTCCAGACAGGCACAGAGAGTTTGAACAACTTTTCCAAGTTCCCACAACGAGTATCAGAGCTAGGATTCTAATCTAGCTGGTTTGACCCCAGAATCCATAGTGAGTGTTCGCTAACATAATAGAAAACATGAAATATACATCTGGGAGTACTTAGGGTAGGAGAGGAGACACAGAGCACTTGGCTGGGAAACCTTAATCTTAGATACAGAAGTGGCTCCAGTTCTTGGAAGAAATCTTTGCTGGACCTTCAGCCTCCTTTACTTCCAATAGAATAGCAAGAAGGATGCATCAGATGTTCTTATTTAGACAATAGAGGAGAGCCAGTGTCATGCATGTAGTGTGTGAAAGTGCGGCACTAAGCTGGGCTGCTCCAGTCTGAGCTCCTGGTCTACCACTTTCTCCTTGTGTCACCTTGGCTCCTGTGAGTCTCAAAGAGTTGTGGTGAGGATTGAGTTGATGCCTGTAACCCACTTAGAACAGGGCTTAGTGCTTGGTATATGAATATTAATATGATTTATAATTATTTTACAAAATCTTCTTGTACTGAACTGAGCACAGAAAGTCAACACCAAGACAAAAGTGTGCCAAATTGCAGGGTCTTTATTGCCGGCGGCCATGGAGGACTCGCGTCTCTCCAACCCATGGCCCTGAAAGGAGGGTATCAAGACCTTTTATACCCGTACAACCACCTCAGGAATGAGGGTGAGGGGCGGGGGTGGGGGTAAGGGAATTCAGACATTCCAAGGGCTAGCAGATTCTGTAAATCACCTCCTGGGGCAGAGATGAGGGTGAGGGGCTCTGGACATTCCGGTGGATTCCTGGGCGAAGATGAGGGTGAGGGAGGGGCTCCGGACATTCCAAGGGCCAGGGGATTTTTGACATTCTGATTGTTACTTAAGCGGTTCACAAAAATCAAGATAAGCATTTGTTTACACATTGGGTAGGGTGGAAATGACAAGTCGCAGGGGCCAAGATGGCGTGGGTTTGGACTGCTTGCCTGTCACATTTGGGTTATAGAGAGCAGTTTCAACAGAAAGCCGAGGTATGGTTGAGGTATGCAGTTTTATGGGGCTTTTACCATGTCACACTCTCAGGGAGGTTCATCTGTTGGTCAACATGTCTTATTTTGTATTCCCAGAATCAGAAGCAAGAGCCTTGAAGTAATGGTGGGGCATGACAGGCACAGTTTTTAAGTTTTCATTCCTTTCTGATTACCCTGGCTTAATTGGTTTTTACCTTCAGACCATACCCTTTTGTCCTTAAATACTCTCCTGCCAGCTCACTTACATATTAACTCCTATAATGGGGAACCCAAGGCTTTCATCATACAATCTGGAGATAGATTCAAGAGGTAAACTCTTGTGACTGAAAGTTATTCATTCACTCATGAGTGCTAGTGAGCAAAAACAGGCCACCTTCTTCTCTCATGAAGTGTGCTGTCTAGTAGCAGGCAGACATATACATGATCAGGCAAACAAGGGGAAATTACAACTGTGGCATATTTAACAACATGAAATTATAGTAGGCGAAGGAAATGTCATTCCTGACGAAAAGAGCAGCCTGTGTAAAATGGTGGAGAAAAGATGATAAGAAAAAGAAATAGAAGATGGTCAGGTTGGTGAAGTACAGACAGAAAGAGAAGGTACAGAGGCAGTTTGGAAAAGATGAGGTGCTATAGCAACAGGCAGTAGCCAGGCCAAAATTTTTCGATCCTCTTCCTTCCCTTCAGAACAGTGGGAACCACTGGCAGAGTTTAAGCAAGAATGACGTATCAGATTTTCTCATTTAGACGTCATTTTGCCTCTTTTCATCCAGTGTTTGTCACACCCATAGTCACCCATTTAAATAACTGCAGTATCTCCAAAAGCCAAAAGTTCTTTTTCAAGTTCCTTTGTGTATGCATTCATTCTTTCATAAGCCGTTACTATGAATAGTTATTATTGGCTACTGAGTACACATTGTGTAGAAACACTTTGCTAGACTCACAGCACATGAATGTAATTAATAAGCATGGTTCAGCAGGGAACACTGAATGAAATGTAAATTACAAAAGCATGATCAGTGCTGGGAGAGAGGGAAGTTCAAAACAGAACTGAAAGGAGCCATTTAAACCTTGCCTTGGAAGAGAGAAACATCAGGTGAAATAATATTTAGGTTATTCTTTTTGTTTTGTTTTGTTTTCTGAGGTGGAGTCTCACTCTGTTGCCCAGACTGGAGTGCAGTGGTGCAATCTCAACTCACCACTGCAACCTCTGCCTTTTGGGTTCAAGAAATTCTCCCACCTCAGCCTCCCGAGTAGCTGGAATTATAAGCATTCATGCCTGGCTAATTTTTGTATTTTTGTAGAGACAGGGTTTCACCATGTTGGCCAGGCTGGTCTTGAACTCCTGATCTCGGATGATTTGCCCACCTTGGCCTCCCAAAATGCTGGGATTACAGGCGTGAGCCACCACACCTGGTCAAGTTAGTCTTAAATAATTAATATGAGTTTACCAGGGGAAAAAAGTAAAGTCTATTTATTGTGGGAAAACTTTGAAAATGCAGAAGTATAGAAGGAATATCAAGTCACACACAATCCTTCAACTTAGACCCTGTGAAAATTAATGAAAATCTTAACATTTTAAAAGAGTATCCTTTAAATATAAAAGTCCTCGGCTTACAAATATACTGTGTTTCAATGCTTCAATCACTTTTAAGGAAAAAGTTTAGAATTCAGTGTCCTTTTCCACAAAAACAACATTATAACAGGATTCAAGATTCTCAGGCCAACCTGAAATAGTTTATTTAAATATATATATATATATATATATAATTTAAACATATGCACATATAAAAATCCCTAAGAGTCACAGATTATTGTATTACTTTCTATTGCTGTGTAACAGATTATCCCAAAATTTAGCGTCTTAAGCTCTTCTTATTTCACAGGTTTTGTGAGTCAGGAATCTGGGCCACAGCCTGGTTCAGGGTCTCTTGTAAATTCTTACTGCTCTAAATCAGCCTCAGTTCCATTCTTAACATCTTCCTAGAGTTCCTGACACTCTGGAATTACTTTGCTTTTCCTGTTCCGTGCTACCTCACCCCCATTTTTAACCTAGCCTCCAAATAGTATTCCCATATCTTGACTGCAAAGGAATCACTGGTACAGGATAAAGAAGAGGATCCGTCTGAGCAAAGTTACATGAAGGGAGTTATCCCTGGTTGAGTGCACTATACAGGTCTGAGAAATAGATGTCTAATTTATGGAATTGCAGTCAGTCAAACTAATGGAAGTAAGAGTTTGAAAATTATTGAGATCAATGTTTAGTGGATTTAGTACCACATGTGAAGTTTGTCACAGGATCATTTTTCATAAGTTGATATGATTGGCACTTTACTTCTGAACCTGAAAATTACCTAAGGCATCAGGCCTTCACCCCACTCTCACTACTCAAATTTTCAGGTGAGCAATATCAGGAACTTCAGCTATTATATCAAGAACAAACAATGATGGCTTTCTAATCCCTATTTCTCAACCCCTTGGAATGTCAGATAAGAGGAAAAAATACTCCAGCACTTCCTTCCACTAAGAATGAACCACAGATCAAGGAACAGAAAAAAGTCATTTTGAAACCTTTGCTGGGCAGTTTCCATGAGACAGAGATCAGGGTGGCTTGAAAAGGTACACTCATAGGGTCTTTTTTTATTGTTCTTCAAGACTTGGGGGTAAACTTTAGAAGCAGAAAATAAATAACATACATAAATGAAGGTTGTTGGGTGGCAGCTGTGGGTCAAGATTGTTCAGGGGACAGGTGGCACTATTTTGGTTAATATAACTTAAAACATAATTCTGGCTTAGGCAAGGATCTCTGTAAATTATGTTGTATTTAGCGGAATAATTTCCAGATGAAGAGGAAAAAACATTTCCCATGAACAGTTGCTGTTCATAGAGTTCATCTAGATTGAGGAATTGTATTGTTATGAATGACCTTCACCAAGAGGTAGTGAAATGGATCCTTGTATCAGATTAATTCCTGTGGGGTTGACGTTAGAAGAACGGTGGGGATTTACCCTACGAATATTTGAAGGAGGAAGCATTTTTGAAAGGAGGGCAGATTCGAGGATAAGGCAAGCAAGGATGTGAATGGGAATGGAACCTGCCTAGAACTTTTATTAAATGCTTCTGTGTTTTCACCTGGACTATGGAAACAGATATTTTTCTTCCCTTTTATCTTCCAATTCACTTTACTTCAGAAATGAAATTGGATCCAATATTATAGCCTTATATACGTTACGGAGAGTAAAAGGAAAACACCCAGAAACATGACTGTCCCACATCCACCTCTCTGGTGACAGCTGTGTGGGGCAGGAACATTATTTTGAGAGAGACTGGAGCATGGAAGTTATAGACAGCGCTCAGCAGAGTGCTTCTCAGTGGAATCAAGGGAGGAGGAAGGAAAGGGTGATATAGAACAGCATCTGTCACATGGACCACCCAGGAGCAGCTCTGTTTTTACTTGTTGTATTAGTAAAGGTTCTATCAAAAAAGCAGAACCAGTAGAACAATATATGTATAAACATTTTTTCCACTTACATCTTTTCTGTATCCAAGGAAGCAATCCTAGCATATATATAATTTAAATAGATGTGCATAAAATAGACCCTGCAATTTACAGGTTATTGTATTAGTGATTCTGCCTTCCCAGATAGTGCTTTGCATTTAGGTCTTCCTGGTCTCCTACAAGTTATGACAATCCCTTTGGCTTTCCTTATCTTTTATGATCTTGACACTTTTGAAGAGCACCCGTGTTATTTTGTAGGAAGGCTCTCAATTTGGGTTTGTTTGTTATTTTCTTCTGATAGGTTGAAGTTATACATTCTTGGGAAGGGTATCACAGAGATGATACATCATTCTTATTCTGTAATTATGTCACAGGTGCCTGATGTCAAGTAAGGCTTATTACTGCTGATGTTAACCTTGATCACCTGGTTAAGGTGGTGTCTGCCAGAATTCTTCACTGTAAAGATATTATTTTTCCCTTAATAATATACTAAATATTTATTGGATGATAATTTAACACTATGCAAATATGTTGTTGCCTCTTAAACTTTTTCCTGCTGATTCTGGCAATTATTAAATTTGTGTTCTAATGGTGATTTTATATACCCCCTTGGTTTTTTAATTTAAGCAGTTACTTACTTTGTGATACCACAGGAATGGTACAAATTTATCTTGAATTTATCTCTGTCCGAAACCTGGGGTCAGTCAGTTCTCCATGGAGTGGGGGTTGCTTTTATTAGAAAACGGTATTCAGAAACTAAGATCTAGGCTCTAGGTATGCTTTTGCTGTTGAGTATCATTTCTTCTAGTCTAGTGGATGGAAATATATGTACAAATACTAAATAATGCATACATACTTCTATTTCTGTTTTCTATTATCTATCTAACCTATGTAATTTTTAAAATGCGTGAGCTTATGTTGATATCTTGATTCCGGTTCAGGACCACAAGTTCATTCTAGCCTTCCACCTTTCCTTATTTGTAATTTCTTTCTTTGATGTTGAGAAATTTAGCTCTCACTAGCTAAAATATATTTACTCATTTGTTAAAACCTGGTATACTAATAAAGTATTTTCAGAGCTATTAACCCATACACCTCTAAAAAATAAATTTACCAACTAGACTATAATGTTTCTGCCTGGTTTTTATGGCTTCAGCCTTTAAGTACATAATCAAAGCACTGTTTTCCAAAGTGACTTAGGTCACTTCCTGTCTTCTCCATCTCTTTCAGTGAGGTCGTGTGTTATATGATTCTTTTATCGTAAGTTAAATTCTGTCACAGACTGGAATCCACCTTCCCTCCCCATTGTCTTGATGGATTTTCTGAAAAACAGAGAAACAAACATGGTAAAATTTATTTTTTTGGTGAACAGCTCTATGAGTTTTGGCAAATGCATAGATACATATCTCTATCACCACAACTGCACAGAGGATCCTTCTATCAGCCCTGAAATCCGCTGGTGCTGCCTCTTTATAGGCAACTGTTCCTCCTACTATGTAATGCCTGGAAACCACTGTTCTATTTTTCTTCCTTAGGGTTTTCCTATTCCCAGACTATCATATAAATTGAATCACAAAACATGTATCATTTTGAGTCTAGCTTCTTTCACTTAACAAAATGCATTTAATATTCGTCCATGTAGGCCAGGCTCATGCCCTGTAATCACAGCACTTTGGGAGGCCAAAGTGGGCAGATACTTGAGGTCAGGAATTCGAGACCAGCTTGGCCAACATGGTAAAACAAAAATTAGCTGGGTGTGGTACCATGTATACCTCTAATCCCAGCTACTCAGGAGGCTGAGGCATGAGAATTGCTTGAACCCAGGAGGCAGAGGTTGTAGTGAGCTGAGATCATGCCACTGTACTCCAGCCTGGGTGACAGAATGAGACTGTCTTAAAAAAAAAAAATTAAAATTAAAATAAAAAAAAGATTCATACATATTGTTTGTGAATCAACAGTCTCTTCCTACTCATTGCTTTATAGTATTCCCTTATATAAATCTACCACAGCTTGTTCATCGATTCTCTGGCTAAAGCCCATCTGGATTGTTTCCAATTTTTGAAGAATATAAATAAAGCTCCTATAAATGTTTATACAAAGTACACATTTTTGTAGGAAGGTAAGTTTTTATTTCTTTTAGTTTGATAGCTAGAAGTGGGATTAATGGATCATAGCATAGGTATATGTTTACCTTTGTAAGAACTGTTGAAGTGTTTCCCAAAGGGGCTGCAATATTTTACATTTCCACCAGCTATGTATGAATTCTAGTTGGTTTATACCTTTGTCAACACTTGGTATTGCTATTTAAAAAAAAAATTAACCATTCTAATAGGTATGAACTGATACCTCATGGTAGCTTAAATTTGCATTTTCCTATCATTTATGTTGTTGAGCATCCTTCTGTAGGCTTATTTTCCATACACATGTTTTCTTTGGTTAAATGGTTTAGATCTTTTAACTACTTTTTCCTTTTATTTTTCTCTTCTTTTCTCTGCTCTCCTCTCCTCTTCTTTTCTTTTATTGAGACAAGATCTTGCTCTGTCATCCAGGCTGAAGTGCAGTGGTGCAGTCATAGCTCACTGCGGTCTTGCCCCCCTGGGCTCAGTGATCCTCCCACCTCACCCTCCTGAGTAACTGGGACCACAGGTGTGTGCCACCATGCCTAGCTAATTTTCTGATTTTTTTGTGGAGACAAGGTCTTCACTCCATTGCCCAGTCTGTTCGAATTCCTAGGCTCAAATGGTGCCCTTGCTTTATCTTCTCAAAGTACTGAGATTACAAGCATGAGCCACTGGGCCTGGCCACTTTTTTTTTTTCTTTTTTGAAATGATCAAAGTTGACTTTATAAAGGTGTTTCACAATTGTATTCTAAATATGCAGAATAGAAAAACGGTGTCAGTTCAATGGCGAGACAAAACCAGATTTACCTTATACTGTGTCAAAACGGTTTCCCCAGGAGGTGTGCGATGCACCACAAAATGGTTTCGTATTTTAGGGTGGGAGAAGAAGTGTTGGGAAAGTTGCATATTAAATTGTACCATGATAGATGTGCCAAGACTATTATCCAATCTAGATAATTTATATACATTTTGATGACTTAGAAAAACAAAGCCGGACTTCTCCAGCTGTACCGTATGGGCCTTTTGAAAGTAACAAATAAAAGCCCAATTTCTGTTAAGTTTGCTGATGAACAACACATTCCACCCTAATACAATGCAGCATGAATTGAATTGAGGGCTGCTACCTTAATACACAAAGAAAAGTATATAAGTGCAAAATATGAGCTAAACTGCCTTCAGGTAAAAAAAAAATAAAAGTCTTTAAAATTGGAAAAGGGAAATTTCCTTCCTGTATTGGAATCCTCCCAATTTAAATCAGACCCCATCTATTCTAATTTCTGCAGCTAAAAACTTACTCTGCTTATTTAGTTTTCTCTTCTGAGTTTAACTGCTGCAGGATTACTTTGGCATCACTTTGTGCCATGGAGGTGATGATAAAATGAAGTAACACGCCATCACCACAGTGAACTTCTCCAACATCCAGGACAACCAGATTTCTCCCAACGGGACTTACAAAGCAAGGATTAGATAGGAAGAGGAATATAATACAATAGTTAGCTCTTGAAATCCCGTTAACTCTTTTTAGGGGATAAAAACTTTTTCTAAAAACTCTGTAAAGAAGCAAAATCTCTCCCATTAACATGTCTGGGATAAACAAGGAGCTGTAAGTCAGCAGCAAATTCCAGCATAAGTGTTGGTCTTCAGAGTGAGACCAGTTCAGCGGATAATGCAGACTGGTATGGTACAAAGAATAAAATCTAACCACTTTTTAATTGGGTTGATTTCTCCTTGCTGGATTTTAAGAGTTTTTATATATCCTGGATAGAAGTGCTTTGCCAGAAATGTGATTTGCAAGTATTTTGTCTAGTCTGTGGCTGTGTCTTTTGCAGAGCAAACATTTTCATTTCAATTAAGTACAATTTATTCAGCTTTTGCACTTAACGGATCATGCTTTTGGTGATATAACTAAAATTCTTTGACTAAGCTAAGTCCACACAGATTTTCTTGCTTTTTTTCCTAAAAGTGTTATAGCTTTACATTTTATATCTATAATCTATTTAGGGCTAATTTTGAAACTGTTAGATATAGGCTGAGATTGTTATCCTTTTTTTGCATACAGACTTCCAACTGTTGCAACACTATTTGTTGACATTGTACTTTCTCCACTGAATTGCATTTGAACCTTTATCAAAAATCCATTGACTATATTTTATTGGTGTGAATCTATTTCTTATTTTTTGCTGTCTTATCCACCGATTTATGCATTTATGTTTTCACCAATACCACACTGTCTTGATTACTGTAACTTTAAGACTTGAAACAAAGAAAGGAAGTCCTCCGGATGTTATTCTCTTTCACAGTTGTTCTGGCTATTCTAGATTCTTTGTCTTTCCATATATAATTTAGAATCACCTCATCAATATTTACAATAGAGCCTTCTGGGATTTTGTTTCATCTCTAGACAGAATCGAGGAGAATTGATATCTTAGCAATATTGAATCTTACAATCTATTAACAGGATATGTCTCTTTATTTAGGACGTTAATTTCTTTCATCAGTATTTTGCAATTGTTAGCATACAGATCCTACATGTAATTTTGAAGATTTATATACCTCAGTATTTTTTTGGCATTCTAGTAAGTGGTTTTTTTTAAACTTCGAATTCCAGTTGTTAGCTTTGTAGTCTGCGAGCTTGCTAAGCTCTTTTATTGGTTCTAGAAATATTGTCGTAGACTTCTTTTGAAATTTTCTACATAGATACTTATGTTGTTCATAAATAAGTATTTTTTCCTCTTCTTTTTTCTTAATTTTCTTGTTTTATTGCACTGGCTAGGACTTCCAAAATGATGTTGAGAGAAAGAGAGGACATCCTGGCCTTATTCTTGACTATAGGATGAAACAATCCAGTCTTTCATCATTTAAGTATGATATAGCTATAGCTTGGTGAATGTTCCATGTGCACCTTCTCAGATTTAGAAAGCTCTTTTTTATTTCTAGTTTGCTAAGAGTTTTTTTTTTTTTTAACCATAAATGGAAGTTTAATTTTGTCAAATATTTTTTCTCTGTTCATTGATGATCGTATGTTTTTTCTTCTTTCAAGTTCATTGATTTCTGGTTTTATTTCTATTTAATTTTGTCTGCTTGCTTTGAATGTAGTTTGCTCTTCTGTTTCTAGTTTTGTAAGGTAAAAACTTATAATGTAGGTTTGAGATCTTCTTATGTCTATTATAACCGTTTTATGCTGTATACTTCCATGTAATCACTGTTTTAGTCATCTCACACTTGAAGTTTTGCATGTTCACTTTCATTCACTTCAAAATACTTTAAAATTTTTTTGAGAATTCTTCTTTGACATATGGATTATTTAGAATTGTGCTGTTTAATTTCCAAATATTTGGAGATTTTCTAATTGGCTTTTTGTTCTTTTTCTCTGGGCTAATTCTGTTATGGTCTGAGAACATACTTTGTTTGATTTCTGCTCTTTTAAATTTGTTGAGGTTTATTTTGAGCCTGAATAAAGTCCATCCTGGTGAGTATTCTAATGCACTTATAAAAGGAAGTGCATTTTGCTGTTGTTCTGTGGCAGGCTCCAGAAATGTCAATTAGGTCTAAGTGGTTAATAATGTAGTTAAGGACTTCTATATTCTGGCTGATTTTCTCTCTACATGTTCTATCATTTACTGAGAGAAAAGTAATAAAGTCTCCAGCTATAATTGTGGTTCTGCCTATATTTCCTTTCAGTTCCAGTTGGTTTTGTCTAATGTATTTTGAAACTCTGATCTTATATGCGTAAACGTTTAGCATTGTTATGTCTTGTTGTAAAATTGATTATTTTATCATGATGTCATGTCTCTCTTTATCCTTGATAATGTTCCTTTTTCTGAAGTCTATTTTGTTACTTATCAAAATAGCGATTTCAGCCTTTTTGGGTTAGTGTTTACATGGTTTATTTTTTTCCTTTCTTTTTACTTTTACTTTATAAGTGTCTTTTATTTAAAATTGATTTATTGAAGAAAGCATATTGTTGGGGCTTGCTTTTCTATCCTAAAAAAGTCTCCCTATGTTAACTGGTGCATTCAGGCATTCATATTTAATGTGATTGTTGATATGGTTGGATTAACATCTACCATCATGTTAGCTGATTTGTATTTCTTCCATATGTTCCTTATTTCTTTTTAACTCTTTTTCTGTCTTCTCTTGGGTTAATTGAGCATTTTTATGATTCCATTTTATTTCCTAATTGACATTACTTATACTATTTAAAAATGTTTTTAGTAGTTACCCTAGAGTTTACAATATACAACTGTAATTATATAAGCTTTTGTTTGTAGAAAGTATCCCATGCCTAAAACAAGCAAAAAGGATGCAAAATCACTCCGCTTCATTATAGATTGATATGATTAATATTTACTTACTCTCTATCATAGTCCAGATATTATTCTAAACACTTACATGTATTAACTGATTTATTGCTATTAGCAACATTAAAAAGTGGATCCAATTGTTAACCCCATTTTATGAATAAAGAAATTGAAATTGGGCCAGGTGCAATGGCTCATGCCTGTAATCCCAGCACTTTGGGAGGCTGAGGTGGGCAGATCCTTTGAGGTCGGAAGTTCAAGACCAGCCTGACCAACATGGAGAAACCCCATCTCTACTAAGAATACAAAATTAGCTGGGCGTAGTGGTGCATGCCTGTAATCTCAGTTACTCTCGAGGCTGAGGCAGGAGAATCGCTTGAACCTGGGAGGCAGAGGTTGCATTGAGCTGAGATTGCGCCATTGCACTCCAGCCTGGGCAACAAGAGCAAAACTCTGCCTTAAAAAAAGAAAAGAAAGAAATTGAAATTGAAGCATGGAAGTTATTTACGATGGTAAAGTCATATTCCCACGATCACAAGAAGACTGGTCAGACTACAGAGCTAATACTTAAAATCATTGTGTTATGCTGCTATGTGCTAGCCTAGGAAAATTCCATTTAGAATTCTAATACCCAGACTGTCAACTTGCAAAACATCATTTGAGGGCATTTTTCTCAATATGCTATAGAAAGTTGACCTCTAGAGGCAGTGGGGGTTAGGGGAAGAAATTGATGCTTAGCTTCCATTTCTACTTACTGAATTTTGTAAATCAAGTATTTTTAAGTCAGTGGTATCATAAAATGATACTTTCTAATCACTTAATTTTAAAACTGAGAGCATACTTGGATATCATCCAATGTTCTCATTTTGCTGATAAGGGGAATGATGCCCCAAGAAATTACATTTCTTGCCTAATAATTAGTAACAGAGCCAAAACTTGAACCCATTGTGCGGCTCCCTCCCCAAAGCTCTGCTATCCCCCTCCTCTGTGCTCTTATACTGTTTTATGCTTACTCCTTATCACTGAACATATCACACTGGGGGCTATTTGTTCTTTTACATATTTGCATCCCCTATTAATCTTTTTTTAAGAGAGAGACAGAATCTTGCTATCTTGCCCAGGCTGGGTTCAACCCCTGGGCTCAAGTGATCCTCCAGCTTCAGCCTCTCAAGTAGTTATAACCTGCATGAGTGGGTAGCTTCCATTCTTATTCGACTTGGTATCCTTAGCAACTGTCATAGAGCATGACACATTACAATCATGTTTTTTAAAAAAGTTTGTTGAGTGGAAAGTCTCCAATTTTTGTTCCAGTCCAGAACTCTGTTCTTCAGATCATTTAATGCTCATGAAACACAAGCGACCATCAGTAGGAGAATACACAATCTGAGGGTTCAAATTTAAACTTCTCTTCCACAGAAATCAGAGCTATTTCAGGAGTAACAGAAGCATATCAGGACTTAAATGTGTTCACTCTTGAATTGTCTATAGCTCTTTTTTCTATAGCATGCAGATCACAATGACTCTTACATCTTGATTATACTCAGACTCCGGAGGACCATCATGGCACGCCAGGCTCTTTCTTGTGTTGCTTCTGTCTACCCCTTCATCCAAATCTCCAGCCATATGACAATAAACTCCTTGTGGTTATCAGAATTATCTCTACTGGTTTCTGATCTTTGTCTTTGTGCATTCAGCCTCTTCTACCAGAAATATTTTTGACAACTTTTGCCTGGTTGATTTCTTCTCCTACAACTCAGTGGTTTGTTTTTAATATGAACTCCTTGCCGGAAATGATGGTGTATTACTTACTAATTGTGGTGACTGGCATTGAAATGATGCCTAACCTAACAACATATTTGTTGGATATTCAGAAGGTAGCACAATGGGTGGTTACAGATCCAGGCTATGGGGCTCAAATTCCAGCTTCACTACATACTATCTGTGGCTTTTGGTAAGAAAAGTCACTTCCCTAAGCCTCATTTTTTCTATCTGTAAAAAGGTGAAATTAACAGAAATTACCTCATAATGTTATTAATGTGAACATATATAAAGCATGAAAGCATCTAGCAAGTGCCTGCCACACACATAATAACTGCAGCAATTATTATCCCATTGCTATTGTCATCATTGCCATCATTTATTCATTTATTTATTTTTTCTTTTTGTATTTTTATTTCAGATTCAAAGGGTATATGTGTACTTTCGTTACATGGGTATATTGGATGATGCTGAGGTTTCAGGTATAATTGAACCTATCACCCAGGTAGTGAGCATAGTACCCAATAGGTAGTTTTCCAACTCTTTCCCTGCTCCCTCTGTTTCCCCTCTTGTAGTTCCCAGTGTCTGTTGTTCTCATCTTTATGTCCATGTGTACCCAAAGTTTAGCTCCCTCATATAAATGAGAACATGTGGTATTTGGTTTTCTGTTTCTGTGTCAGTTTGCTTAAGATAATGGCTTCCAGCTGCATCCATGTTGCTGCAAAGGACATGATTTCATTCTTTTATATGGCTGGATAGTATTCCATGGTGTTTATGTACCATATTTTCTTTATCCAATCCACCTTTGACATCATAATATTATTATTGATCACAATATCAAATTAAAATGTGCAAGGAGATTTACAAAGACATTTGAATTCATGGTTTTAAATGTATAGTTTTTTTTCAAACAACATAACACAAGGGAGTAATTAACTTGGTAAACTTGAAGTTCCTTTTGCCACCTGAGCTAAGACCACTCAAGAAGAAACGCTTCTCTTTTTGAGCCAAAGACCAGAAAGAAAATAAGATGTGTTTTTACACCTTCTCGGGCATGACAGAGGAACAGTTTAGCTGCAAATCTATGCTTTATAAAAGGAAAAAATTTTGTAGAGTAAGTGGAGAAGTCTTTGTAGCTCATGACCCAAGAGGCCCCAATTACTGGGTGTCTGTGAAGGAGACAGAAGTGTCAGAAGGCTGATGGCAAACAAGCTCTCGGAGGCTGTTACCAAAACCTGCTCACACAGAGCTGAACTCTAACAAGAAGTGGATGATATTCACCACCTGGGACCTGCCAGGAAGCTCCAGAGAGCCAGAGGGCCAGCTCTGGGAGGCTGATGGAGGTCAAGTGCTTCTGGAGGAAGGTGTGGTGAGAGGAAAGCTTGGGAGATTGACTCTCCTTGTTTTTCGATTGCTTTGCTGCACCTCCCAGAGAGGCTTAGAATATTGCTCAAGACACATTGATTTCCTGCACGTTCTTACTTGGTGGTGGAAGGCTTCTGGGAGGGAGAGACAAACACTGTGAACAATGAGAAATAGAAAATGAAAGTAAAATAGCACCCGAGCTCACTTCATGCAAGATCAATCAGAGATCCCTGAAGAGTGGTTATCAGGGTACATCAGAGGGTAGGAGAGAGGGGAGATTGGGTGAAAATTGAGGTGGAGTCTCTTGGCTAAATGAATTTTAAATTTCTTCATAAATTTCAATTACACAGGCTTTCCCTGAGGTGGGTTACTGGGATCAAAACTCTACTGTCATTCCTAACAGAGTGGAAATTCTTACACAGTCTACTTCATTTTAGGAGCACATTAGTCCCTAGGAATGTTTAACTAAAAGAGATAATTATAACAGCACCCAAGGAAAAACACACGCTCTTACCATCTTTTCAACCACAGAATAAACAATTTCCAGACACACTGAAGTGAATTTTCCTAACTCCGGGGCTTAGCACCAGCCATCAGGAGATGCTCAATAAATAATTATTGAATGAATGAATGAATGGCATGGATGATCCTCTATGTGCCAGAGAGCTTTTAAGAATTGAAAAAAAGTAAAGATTAATAAGAGGAAACTTCTGATCAATATAGTGGCCCAAGCAGAAGTAATCAACCTTTCATTCTGCTCCAAATATATAGAAATGCTGACTTAGATAGAACACAAACCTTTTCTTTTCTTAAACTATATAGCTGAAATTTAAAGCAGGAAGAAGGAAAAAATCACAAAGTCCCAGAAATGAACAAGAAACTAAAAGCCACAGTGGTAGAATGATGAATGTTTGTGGGCATATATGAATCACATATGTACCTAAGGGTGGGGACTTGTGTCAGTCCTAAGCAGAATCAAACTATGACACAATATCATGGATGGATTGCGTGAAATTCACATTAAATTACTCTATATTCCTCTTAGTAGTATGAGAGATATTGATTAGTCATAGATTTAGTTAACTTTGTGCATTAAAATTATAAAGGCAAGGCTGGACCTGGTGGCTCACACCTGTGATCCCAGCAGTTTGTGAGGCCAAGGCAGGTGGATCACGAGGTCAGGAGTTCGAGACCAGTCTGGCCAACGTAGTGAAACCCCGTCTTTACTAAAAGTACAAAAAATTAGCCAGGTGTGGTGGTGCATGCCTATAATCCCAGCTACTCTGGAGGCTGAGGCAGGAGAATTGCGTGAACCCAGGAGGCGGAATTACAGTGAGCCGAGATCATACCACTGCACTCCAGTGACGTTGCGAGACTCTGTCTCAAAAAAAAAAAAAAAATAGGAGGAAGGAAAGCACTGTTTAATTCCTAGACCAGTAAAGAGGGGGAGAAAAGGAAATAAAGAAAATGTGGGCCGGGCGCAGTGGCTCACACCTGTGATCCCAGATCTTGGGGAGGCCGAGGCGGGTGGATGGCAAGGTCAGGAGTTTGAGATCAGCCTGACCAACATGATGAAAGCTGTCTCTACTAAAAATACAAAAATTAGCCAGGCATGGTGGTGCACGCCTGTAATCCCAGCTACTCAGGAGGTTGAGACAGGAGAATTGTTTGAACCAGGGAGGCTGCAGTTGCAGTAAGCCAAGGTGGTGCCATTGTACTCCAGCCTGGGCGACAGAGCAAGACTCTGTCTAAAAAATAAAATCAAACAAAACATTACCCGGGTGTGGTGGTAGGCTCCTGTAGTCCCAGGTACTTGGGAGGCTGAGACAGGAGAATTGCTCGAATCCAGGAGGTGGAGGTTGCAGTGAACTGAGATGGCGCCATTGCGCTCCAGACTGGGTGACAGTGTGAGGTTCATCTCAACAACAACAACAACAACAACAAAGGAGTGCTTGTGCATGCACATGCGTGAAAGAGAGGGTGGGGTGTCAGAGGTATGAGAATGAACTCATCCTTTAAATCCTTTAATGGTGAAACAACTCCCACAATAACAAACCCACTCCTGCAATAACAGCCTTAATCCATCCTGAGGGAAGAGTCCTCAGGACCTATTCACTTCTTAAAACTACTGCCTCTCAACACTGGGATTGGGAATTAAGTTTCCAATGCATGAACTTTGGGGGACACAGTCAAACCACAGCAGCAACCAACAGGAGTGCTGTTCTAGCTGTAAAATCTATCTGTAAAACGAAACAAATTCAAGAATGTTAATGACAAGGCTGAGAGCCATCGTTCCAATAAAAATTACAATGCCCTGTCCAATATCCAGTTTTTAAACCCAAAACCCATTGACTTGAGAAGAGACCCTTTTAGAGGAACCCTGCAAAATCATGGCAAATGTACATGGTAGTGGCTACCTTAAACTTTTCTCAAAGGGACCTACTGCTTCCTATTGGGTAATTGTATCCCAGGGTAAGTGGAATATCCAAACACTTTAAAGACTGTTGAAAACAGGATCCAAGTTGATATTGATGTCAAAGTGTCATCATGATTTTTCTGTCAGAGTGAGGACCTGGGATAGCCAAGTCCAGCCCACAGTGGGTCTGTCATATCTGTGAACCTATCCAGTGGTTATTTCTGCAGACCCCAATTAGTAACTGTAACAGACATACTTGGTTGTGGGCACAACCTCCATATTGAATCTTCAGCCTACAGGATTAGGGGAAAGGTTAAGCAGAAGCCTGTGAAAATAGCTCATCTCGCACACTTGTTTCAAGATAGTTACTTAAAATATTGTCCAATATGAATGGTTGAAATTAGTGCCACGTTTACAGTTTGTTGAAGGATATAGAAATGATGGTCCCCATCAGTCTCCATTTAATTCACCAATTTCTGTGAAAACAAGACATATTATTACAGTGGACTACTGCAAACACAGCCAGGTATCAGATCCAATGGCAGAAGTGGTATCTTTGCTAGAGTGGATTAACATGTCATCAGATACATAGTGTAGCTATATTTGCATTGCTTTGGAAAATATTTTTTTTTCATCATGAGGAAGAGGAAATTTAAAAATTTTCATTTGAAGTGGACAACTGAATCAATTACATGTTTGTTTCAAGGCTGTGTTAACTCCTCTGCCCTTTGTTAAAGCACAGTATGAAGAGAAACAGACCATTTAGACATCCATACAGAATATGAAAGTTGTTCACTATATTGACAACAGGCTAATGGAACCAGATGAACAAAATGTAGATGCTAGTTGTAGGATTTACTAAGAAGCATATTCTCTAGAGAGTTAGAGTTAAACCCTGTGAATAGTCAGGGCCTGGCATTAGTAAAATTATGGATGTATAGTGTTTATGGTAAGATAAAAATCACCTATCCTCCCCAAATAAAGACCAAATTGTGAAAATTTGTATTCTCAGCATGAAGAAGGAAGCAAAATGCCTACTAGGTTTCTTTGGGTTACAAAGGCAGCATATTTCACATTATGGGAACCATATCTGGGAATACTAATGTGGCCTAAACACCAGATGATATGTAAGGCTGCCAGATTTTAATAGGGCCCAGCTATGGCTCTTGTCTAGCACTTTGGACAACTCATGCCAAGGGGTCAGCAGGTAAGGAAATGAATCACCATCTTGGCAGGAGCAAGTCAGGATGCTGTTAAACAATGAGAACATTAGGAATATATTTAGCAGCCAGATAATATACTTTAGTACCTTTTAGTGTTTCTATATCAAGTTTTGACAATAATAGGACAAATACAGTAACTGTGGTTTGAGAAGTTAATGGTAATGAGGAAGGGAATTAGACTGCACATGGTTGAAGATCTAGTTCACATCACCAAGCAAGTCTCCAAGACCACCAGAGGTGCTAGCTGAGTTTGAGGGGAATTTATGACAAGTGGTAGAGAAGGGAGATAATGAAGATCATGTATGGACTTGAGATAAGCAACAGTGATGGGGACTGTAGTTTATCATATTTTCTTTTCTAAGTTTTCCACTGGAATGTTAGAAGAGTCACTCCCAGAACCTATATGAGGAAGTGAATCCAGGCAGCTTAAGGTATGGTTTGTGGAGAGTACTATAATATCCCTCCAGACTCCTCTTTACTAATTAAGGATGTACTCCCCTAGCTTCTAGAACTGCTGATGAAAGACAGTCCTCAGCTGTAAGCTTCTCCTGAGAAATTGCCTTTACTGAAAAAAACTGTCTCACCCCAAATCACACTTCTTTCAGGGAAGTCCAGATCTAGTGAGTGATCATCCAGAGAGTATAAGTCCTGGCACCCTTACCTTAATTGGGCAAACTCTAAAGGACCATCCCAGCTCCACAGTTCTTCGTGGGGTCATCTTAGGTCTCTTGAAACTGCATCACAGTTCAACTTCTCCCTCTGCCCAATTGTGTTTTTTTTCCTCCTTTCCTTCTACAGGTGTTGATCCCAGGAGTCCCACCTAATAAATATCTTACATGTGAATCACCATCTTCATGGCTGCCTCTCAGAGAACTTAAGCTGTATCAAACATATACTGATACTATAACTGAAACTATAACTATCATGAATGTATTTATATACATTGTCTTAGTCTTCTCACACTGCTAATAAAGACATAACCTAGACTAGGCAATTTATAAAAGAAAGGGGTTTCATTGATTCATACAGTTCTATATGACTGGGGAAGCCTTACAATCATTGCAGAAGGTGATGGAGGAGCGAAGTCATGTCTTACATGGTAGCAGTCAAGAGAACTTGTGCAGAAGAATTCCCATTTATAAAACCATCAGATCCATGAGACTTGCTACCACGAGAACAGTATGGGGGAAATCCCCCACCATGATTCAATTATCTCTACCTGGCCCCACCCTTGACTTGTGGGGATTATTACAATTCAAGGTGAGATTTGGGTGGGGACACAGCCAAACCATGTCATACATTTATAAATTTATAAAGTAAATGTTGATATAATTACATGAAGACATTTAGAAATATATAATACTTATGTAAAGATTTTAACACCTATTTTAGAAACTGATAGATCAAAAAGTCAGTATTCATAAAGATGCTAAAGAATCATATGCCTATTTTCTCTCATATACGTGTATTATTTTAAAGAGTTGGTCATGTGTTTATAAAAGGTCTCAAAATGTCCAAATAATTAATATCATACAGAACATTTCATCTTACCAAAGTATAATACACAGTAAAATATAATTAATAAAGTTGGGCCTTCCCAAACCCATATTAGAAAAATAATAATCTATAACAAAAATTAATTAGTAATCAAAAATTCTCCCTAAAAAGGTACCAAGCCCACATAATTTTATAGAGAAGTTTTTACCACAAATCAGAAGCTCATAATTCCTTTCTGATACAATCTCTTTCAGCAAATGTACACAGAGAGTAAACTACCTATCATTTGTTATCAAAATCAGGCACAGGAAATATAAGAAATGAGATATATTGTCCAATCTCATTATGGCACAGATTAACAAATTATAAAATATTAGCAAACCCAGAACTGATTTTAGAGTACATCAGGTTAAAACAGATTATCCCAAGTATACAAAGATATGTCAACATTTAAAAGATCTATAAATCTTCATTCAACACATTAACAACAACAAAAAAAACCATGTGAGCATCTCAGTGCATGTAGAAAAATATTTTATAGGGTCAATATTCATTCATAAATTAAGGAAAAAACCAGTACATTAATAATAGGAAAAAAATTTCCTTAACCTTATAAACAGCATCTATCCCAAACATACAGAAAATGCCATACTTTATGGTCAGATTTTAGAAGCATTCATATTAAACTCAAGAAATTATTCACCAAAACCACTCTATGTAGTAATTACTGGAAGTTTTAACCAATTCAAAAATGCAATAAAAAGAAATAAGTGATATAATTATTCGAGAAAAAGAAGCACAATTGTTATTTGCAGATGGTATCATTGTTTGCATACAAAATGCAAAAAGAATTCCCAGAGAAACTATTTAGAATTTGAAAAGTTCAGGAAGATTGCAGGAAATAAGATCAACAGTCAAAAATAATTAGATTTTGTTTAACAATAATTGGAAAATAGAAAATGTTATTTTTTGAAGATCTCATTCACAATTGCGTTCAAATTTACATAGTGTCTAGGGCAAAAATAATCTAACAAATAGTATTTAATACTTTTATGAAGAAAATTACAGAAGTATACGAAGTCAAAAGGAGCTTGGTTATGAATATGTAAGTTCAACATCATGAATATATGCTATAAATTATTCCCCACATTGATCTACAAATTCAATGTAATTCCAATAAAAAAATCCCAATGAAATTAGTTTCCATGGATTGGATGGACTTATTTTATTTATTTATTTATTTATTTGAGACAGAGTCTCTCTCTCTCTATCGCCCAGGCTAGAGTGCAGTGGCATGATCTCAATTAACTGCAACCTCCACCTCCCAGGCTCAAGTAATTCTCGTGCCTCAGCCACCCAAGTAGCTGGGATTACCGGTGAGCACTACCAGGCTCGGCTAAGTTTCCTATTTTTTGGTAGAGATGGGGTTTCATCATGTTGGCCAGGCTGGCCTCAAATTCCCAGTTTCAAGTGATCCTCCTGCCTCAGCCTCCTAAAGTGCTGGGATTACAGGTGTGAGCCACTGTGCCCAGCCATGATGGATTTATTTTAAAATCCCTGTTTACTAGTAAATGTTCAAGAATAGGCAGAACAATAATGAGAAAGACAAAGAGAACTTATTCTCCTGAATTTCAAGAACTGGTTTAAAGCTGTAGTAATTAAAACAGTGTGGTATTTTACAGGGTTAAAATATATTAATTAGATAAACTCAAGAGCTTAGAAATAGACCCTGGAGTATATGGGAATTTGATTTATGAGAGAAGTGGCTTCAGAAATCAGAATTTATTTAAACAGTTATGAGACCAGGGTGGTAGCTCACACCTATAATCCCAGCACTTTGGGAGGCCGATGTGGGCAGATCACTAGAGTTCAGGAGTTCAAGCCCAGCCTGGCTAACCTGGTACAACCCCATCTCTATTAAAAATAGAAAAATTATCTGGGTGTGGTGGCGCAATCCTATAGTCCCAGCTGCTTGGGAGGCTGAGGCAGGAGAATCACTTGAACCAGGAGGTGGAGGTTGCAATGAGCCAAGAGTGCACCACTGCACTCCAGCCTAGGTGACTAAGGAGACTCTATCTCAACAAACAAAAACAAACAACAACAACAAATAAAAACAACAACAACAAACAACCCAAAAAAGTTATCTGTATGAAAAGAAATTAGAGAATTACCTCTATATAAAAATAAATTGCAGGTAAATAAAGGTTTAAATTTGTTTAAAAAATAAGGTGTAAAAGGTAAAATAGGAGCACTACTTTATGATCCTGTGAAGAAAAATGTTTCCATAGAAAAAAGGACAAATTATAAAGAAAATTGAAAACTGTGCATTAAAATTTCAAATACCTGTGTGATAAAAGTTTACAAAGCTTAAAGACAAATAAGATTTTTGTAATGTACATAATAGACAAAGAATCAGTCCAGAATACATAAAGGACACTTTTCCTCCTTGAAGATTGTAATAGCTGACATTTATTAAGCAGTTGCTATATGCCAGGATCTCTTCTAACAGGTTAACATGTATTAACTCTCTTAACCAAAACACAATAATCCTATGAGATACTACTTCCCCTCCCCCATTTAGAGTTGAAGAAAGTGAGCCACAGAGAGGTTAACTCACATCCCCAAGTACACATAGCTATTAAGTGACAAATTTATAATGGGAATTCATGATGATTAGCTCTGGAGGGTTAGCTCCAAAAAAAATAAAAGAGGGAGAAAGAGAGAAAAGAAAAAGATCATCCAGTTGAACAGAAGGCAAAAGATTTAACCAGGTTATTCTTGGAAGAGAAAGCCAGAACTGCCAATAAAGATAAAAAAAGAAAGAAAGAAACGCCCAACCTCACTAATCAGAGAAATGCAATTGAAAACCTCAGTGAGGTTTCTCACCCATCAGATTGGCAAAACTTTTAAAAGTCTAAGAAATACCGAATGTTGACCAGATTTGACAAAAAAGGGGGGAGTCATGTATCCTGCTGAAGGGAGTATAAATCGGTACACACACTTCTGAAGCAAGTTGGCTGTATCTAGTAAAATTGGCACAGTATATACCTGATGACTCAGCAGTTTCACCTTTCAGATACAGTCACATGCAAAGGAAACATGTATAAGGATGTTCAATGTGATTTTGAACTATAAACAGAACTGGAAAGAGTTTAAGAAACAAGAAAAATAAACTGCAGTACATTAGTAGGATATAATGCTCTTCAGCAGTTAAAATTAATGAATTAAATTTGTATGTATCAAGTTGGATGAATCTATAAGATTCTACTATTGAATGAAAAAAGTATTATGTAGTCTCGATACATATGTGGAATATTACACCATTAGGTAGTTTTTAGAACATAAAAAAATACTATGTGTTGTTTATGGTACTCAAAGTAGAAATACATAAAGGCTAGGGCACAAACTAACTTAATAATGGATGCTCTGGAGAGGGAGGGAGGTGAATAAGACTTCAGAGACATACACAGGATTTAGTCACATATTTAGTCTTTATTATATAAAGGTAATGCACATGTGACAATATATTCTGGTGGTGGGTACATGGGTTGATTATTGTCTGTATATTTTGCTATATTTTTAATAATAAAAATAGAACAAAGAAACAAGAAAGATGATTAAGACATAATCCGTACTTACAAAGATATCATCTCTATTCAGTCTGACACAGAGCTCTATAAGTAAACAGTACCATTTTACACAGTAAAGACACACAAAAGAGTAACACTTCCTGCCTACCAAGCTTGTATTCTATCCTCCTGGGTATCTGCTTTTGCCAGCAGCTGATACAAAAATCAGAGTCAGGTGGAACTCCAAGCTCATCTATGGTCCTCACAGAAGAAATGAGGAAACTGATCTACCTTGGAAGAACTGGCCTAGGACCAAGGATTACAGAAAGCCAGTGAGTCACAGAACTTAGACCAGAACCTAGACCTCAGAACTTAAAAAACAAAGCACAAATTGGAGGCCAGCAGGCCAAATTAGGTCCACAGACAGGTTTTGTCTGACTTCTATGTGGTTTCTTTATTTTTTTAAAAAGAAATGTGAGCACTATTATATACTATGTATAGTTAGCTACAACCTCTCCATCTCCTGATTTTCTCATGTGAATACTCGTTGATGTTACCCTTAAGTATATTTAAATATATCTGTGTTTGTGACCTTCATCATGGAATCTCTGATATGGAAGAAACCTTAGGGAAAATAGGCGACATGTTCTCAATGTAGTAATTGCCTCAACAATATCCCTAACATATAGAACAGCCTTTGCTTGAACACTTCAGCTGTAGGATGCTTACCAACTTTTAACATAGCCCAGAAAATCTTTGGACAGTTCTGTCAGGAAGTCCTGCCTTGTATGGAGTCAAAGTACATCTGACTTCCTTCTCACTGATTATTCTTAGTCCAGCCTTCTAAAGATGCCTGAAATAAATCTAATTACTCTTCTATAAATATTTGAAGACAGCTAACACTGTTGAACTAAATCATTTCTTCTTCAAGACAAACACTTTGGCTTCTTCTCACTTTTCTAGAGTTGCTGGTTTTCAAACTCTTAGCGTTGCGTTCCAACTTTTTGCTTCCTGCAGGTGAGGGAGAAAGATTGTTTATGGGTGTATTCATCCATTTTCACACTGCTATATAACTTCCGTAAGACTGGGTAGTTTATAAAGGAAAGAAGTTTGACTCACAGTTCAGCATGGCTGGGAAGGCCTCAGGAAACTTACAGTCATGGCAGAAGGGGAAGCAGGTACCTTCTTCACAAAGCAGCATGAAAGAACGAAGGGGGAACTTCCAAACACTTATAAAATTATCAAGTCTTGTGAGAATCCACTCCCTATCATTAGAACAGCGTTGGGGACCATGATCCAGTCACCTCCCTCCCTCAACACATGGGGATTACAGGTCTTTCCCTCAACACATGGGAATTGCAATTTGAGATGAGATTTGGTTGGGAACACAGAGTCAAACCATATCAATGGGTATCACAGTCAACGCTCTTCATCCACTGCTTTACCATTCATCTATTTACAATCAGAAGAATAGTATGGCTTCCTCCCTCCCTACTTCTGCGACCCTCTTCCCGCTTACTTTGCTTCATTTTCTTTTCTCCTTTCTTCCCTTTGCCATCACCCCTTGCCATACTCACACATTGTCTTCACTCTAGCAATGACAAACAATATTTGAAGTTCTCTGAACAAAGCATGCTATATAAAATAGTATCACTATGTCACTTCTTATCCTCCTTTCTCCACATGAAGTATGTCATTAATTATTTCCCCCTGGAAACTCCACTTATTCTTCAAACCCAGCTTCAGTGTCACTGTCGAGGTGAAGCTTTCCTGTGCCTTCAGCCATCTCCTTCTCCTGTTTTACACTCCAGTCAAAGTTAATCCCTTCCTCCTGCATGCTGATTTCACGTTATGTAAACTTCTATTCTTGTACATCTCCCACTGGATTACAATTGTTTGTTTGCATTTCTATTTCCCTCTTTTGTATTATAATCTCTTGGAGGGAAAGGCTTTTGTTAATCCTTTTTGTAATTCCAACACTAAGCCCAGTACTGGCATATAATAGGTGCTCAACAAATGCTTCCTGAGTTAACCGCAACTCTGAGATCACTGAATATATTGCACAGATATGATTTGCCTTAAGGCCAGCTTGAGAGTTCTCCATTCTCCAATTCGATTTGAGGTGCCAAGAACAGGAATCATATTTTGTCTTCCTTGCTCTCCTAGTACCAAGTACAATTCCCATCATCACTCAGATGATTGTTAAAGGAACAGAGATGATTCACAGGCATATGATGTGTTGTAAGCATAAGAAATACAGATTTTTTTAGCCCTCCATTGCATAGAAGATTAAAAATATATATACACATAAAGATTAATTTTGTATTCATATACATATATGCACACAAATATTTGTATACAGCTATCACCATGTATATGTGTAAATAAAATAGTGTTGCCTTTGCACTCCAGCATATATACATCTTCTGAATTGCAAAATGCACTCCAGTTTATATGAAGTCCTGCACAATATGTCTAACCTCCTAGGCAAAGTTTCTTGTTAATTTCCTTTGCTTCCATGAATGTATGATTTATTTAATGAAACTGCCATGCAGCAAATAAAACCTTTGTTCTACCTAGAGGAATAGTTCCCCAACATCACAGAATTCACAGCCCCAGTTACAGAAGTTTATATAGCAGCCGTGGTCCAACTCAGAATCCCAAGCACAGCAGTCTCCTACCCCATTCTCATTAGATACATTCCAGTGTCTAATTAGCCCAGAGTAGAGGGGATGAGAAAAAAAATTGAAAGAAAACCAAGCCAAACCATAGTCCTAAAAATGTTTGTGGTGGTTGTGTTTTTTTCCATTTTTGTTTCTCTCCTTTGTCCTCAGTGCCTATCACTTCACAGGGATGTGTTCAGAAACTAGCGCAATTAACCGGATCTCTTTCTTTTTTCTCTTCCTTTATCGCTCTCACCCCCTAAAAGAAAACTTGTATTTTTATTGTTCAATCAGTGAATACCAAAGACTTAGCCATCTGTTTCAATTTTTTTTTAATAGAAAAAGACCTTGAGTCATTTCAGTCTGAACCTCTGGGAATGTATCCAAGAGAGACGAGAAATGTATCACACCTGATTTTCACTCTGCTCCTTTGCAATCCCAACCTGAATTAAATCATAAGATAAGCTGCAAAGTGAGGAATCTATAAATTATTAAATATCAACAAAGAACATTGTTTTGAAGCTTGCAAATATGTATCACCCTAAAGCAAGGTCTGTTTCTGACCAGCATTAGGCAGATTTGTTTGATAAGTTCTAATAATGTTTTGGCTTTTGTTCCCAATTTCTCTGAAGCTTAACATTGTAGAAGATGTTCTTTATTGTGAGGTTTATTCTTAGCACGTGTAACATCTGGGTTCATGTTCGCACATGCTTTTTTTGTTTGTTTAACAATATGCTTTCATTCATACAATCAGCATTTATTGAACCCTTACTTTAAGGAAACAAACATAAATGGTACACTTTCTAGCTTGGTAGTATTCTGGTTAATTGTTGCTTTACAATGAACCTCCTTAAAGTGCTATGCTTTATGAATCTTGCTCACAGATTCTGTGGATCAGGAATTCAGAGAAGGTTTGGTCAGGATAGTGTGGCTCTCCTTCACAGTGTCTCTGGCCTCAGCTGGCAAAACTTAAGGCTGGGGGTGACCAGGTGGCTGAGAGCTGACATCATTTGAAGGCATAATTGGCAGTCATATTTCTGGCAGTAGATTCACTCGTGGGCTGGGACAGCAAGTGGGGCTGTTGGTCAGTGTTCATGTGGCCTCTCCATGTGCTTGTGCTTCCTCATTGCATGGTGGCCTTGTAGTAGTTGAACTTCCTATGTGATTCCAAAGGAGGATGTGTTAGCTGCAAGAAAGTTGTGTAATCTTTTCTGACTTTTTCTTAGAAGTCAGACAGAATAACTCCATTGCGTTGTCTTGGTTATTGGTAAGTCACAAGCCCAGCTAGAGTCCAAGGATGCAGACATAGATCCTATCTTTTAATAGAAGGTGTGTCGGGTCACACTGTAGAATAACGGGTATAATAGGAGATACTTTCATGGTCATCTTTGGAAAATGCAACCAGCCACAAGTAGCTTATAGTTTGGAAGAAAAGTTAGACATGTAAATGAATCAATTCAAGAAAGGGTTATAGTGCTATTAAAACAAAGGACTTGTTGAGTACAACAAAATACCTGGTCTATTGTATCAGGAGAAAATGAGGTCAGAAAAAGGTTAAAAGAGGAGGTGCCTCTAAGTTGGTAAGTGATAGTGGTACACCTCTTGGTGGAAGTTGTTGAATATTGAGGTTTTGAGGAGTAACTTACATAAAACACCCTTCTATCAGTAACATATATACAGTACTTAAAACATGTCGTATGCTCAAGAAAAAAAACATCCCAAAACCAGAAAGCCACTGTATTCTCCATTGCTCTCAAAATCCCTTTGCCAGCTGGGGGATGAGCTTGAGATAAGGTAAGAACACCGGAAAGGTTGTGACCTCCCTGTGGCTGGAGCGAGCAAAGGGTAGGATTAGAAATTACAATGTAATTCTTGCTAGACCACACCATCACAACAACCCTTGACCTGTATAGAAGCTCCTGAAGCTGTGATGGGCCAGCAGGAGAATGCTGCTCAGACAGGACTTACCCTGTCCTCTCTCAGGCACATCACTAGTCTCACAGAGGAGATGTGTCCCAGAGATCACCCAACCCAAGTTACTATAAGCTTGATGTGTTTTCTGTCCTCCCCAGGTCTTGGGACTTGATCAAATTATGGATTTGTTGAGGCTTCAGGGGTTGTTTCCCTAGGGATTCAAACATTTCCTGACTTTATTTAAGGCTAAGGTCAATCTTTGCAGCTCTGAAGTAGCACAAAGGCAATAAGAGACTGTCCAATGTTCCTAGAGAGGAGAGAGAGGCAGAGAATGTGTGCATGAATGTCCCCCAAAGCAAACTGGAAAAGCTTTTCCATGTTTTATTTATTTTGTGTTATTAAAGGAGCATCACTGTGCCACCCGCGCTGAGCCAGAGCTTCTAATTCAGTGGAAATGAAATTCCAACCCAGTATGTGCTTAACTTTCCCAGCACAGTAAATCCACTTCTCTTTTTGTCTCTGTCTCATCTTGCCCTTGGTAGTGAAGTGAGGTACAGTACAGCGATGAAGTCTGTCAGTGGGAGACCACTCTGGCAATTTCAGAGTGGTGTCTGAAGAAATGAATTGAGCAGGCTTGCCTGGGGTGGAGACACAAGACAGTCCACGCTTTTATAGTCACTGCTGGGTTTGCGATTTGTTGTGTGCTGCCTATCTATGCAGATTCTTTTCTGTTCCAACACGTAAAGAAAAGCATGCCTAGTCAGATGCTCCCGGCTTATCACTCCACATCAACCCAGAAGCAGCACAGGTTTTCAATTTATCAATTTGCAAGTGCAATTGAAAATTGGCAGAGGTTGCTATGTAGGGATGAAATGAACAGTGGTGCAGTGTGGCCTCTACCGATAGAGATAGCATCCATGAGGTTGTGGGGCGGGAGTGAGATAAAGGATATGGGAATCATCTCACCCATATTTGATTGCCGGAAGCTCTGGCATGCCATATTATGCTATTCCTTTCTGAACGTAGGCTAGCTCTCTTTTGCTTCTGAGTATTTGCCCATGTTATTTGCCTCTATTTAGAACTCTCTCTAGTTCCTTCTATTATATCCTATCTTCTTCCAGGCTCCTGCTTCATCTTTCTTCCTTTTTTTTTTTTTAAAGGCAGAGTCTCATCGTGTCACTCAATCTGAGTGCAGCGGCATGATCATAGCTCACTGCAGCCTCAGACTCCTGGACTCAAGCCTTTCACCTCAGCCTCCATGCTAGCTGGGACTACAGGCATGTGCCACCACACCTGGCTAGCTTTATTTACTATGTTGTGTATATGTATGTACATATGTTTTTAGAGATGGGGTCTTGGTGTGTTGCTCAGGCTGGTCTCAAACTCCTGGGCTCAAGGGTTCCTCCAACCTCAGCCTCCTGAGTAGGTGAAATTACAGGTGTAAGCCACCACGGCCTGCCTTCCTCTTCATCTTTCCAACTTTAGCTTGCCTCGTTTCCAATTTGATGTCACCCCTAACTGGATGCCTTCCTTTCCTTGTTAATATTTGATTTGGTCCCTCCTTCACTGTGCTCCCTGAACTTATTCTCAACACAGTCTTCCCATGTGGTATTATAATTTCCTTTTTTTCTGATTCGGTTCCCTCATGAGATTATAAGGTATGTGAGAGCAGGAAACCTATTTTTCTCTGCTGTTCTGTTTCTATCCACCTAATGCAATAACTACCACATTGTGGATGCTCAAAAAATTATGAATCAATAAGGTAAGAAAATGTAAGTTAGATCCTTTATCCCACTCCTGCGTCCTCACCTCACAGATACTATCTCTACTTGTAACGGCCAGCCTCTACCACTGTTCACTTTATCCCCGTGGAAACCTCTGTCAACTTTCAATTGCACTTACAGAGACAGTGAAACATTATAGGTAAATTGAATAGGTAAATATGTGATTAAAGTTCAAATGGATCAGTCAAATAATGGAAAGGGAATAAGGTTTTATACCAATCAGATTTGAAAATAGAAAATATAATGTGTATTAGTTAGCTTAGGCTGCTATAATAAAATGCCATAGAGCAGCTGGCTTGAACAACAGACATTTATTTCTCACAGTTGTGGATCTGGGAAGTCCAAGATCATGGTGGCAGCAGATTCTGCTTCTGGTGAGGGCCCTCTTGCTGACTTGTAGATGGCTGTCTGCTCACTGTATCGTCACGTGTTGGAGAGAGAGAAACAAGCTTGTTGGTGTCTTTTTTTTTTTTTTTTTTTAAGAAGTAAGGGCACTAATCCCATTATGGGGACCCAACCCCCATGACCTCATCTAAACCTAATTACCTCCCAGAGGCCTCATTTCCAAATATTATCATACTGGGGTTTAGGGCTTCAAAACAGGAATTTTGTGGGGATGCAATTCAGTCCATAGTACAGTGACAGTAGCAGTGAGATCTTGGTGAAAGTGTTACAGACACTTAGAAGACAGCAATGTTACAGTAGTAGGATATTTTTAGAAAGAACTACATCAATTTGAATTAAAAACTCTGTAATATTCATACCAATTGACTCTATAATCCTACTTCTGGCAATATAACCTAAGAAAATAGTCTTAAAGGAGGAAAAAGCTGCATACATGAAGAGTCTTCACTTTAGCATTGTTTACAATACTGAGAGGTTGGAAACAATTTGAACAGTACAGGAATGGTTAAACAGATGACAATATCATGGACTATAATACTATATTATGCAGCCATTAAAACGATAGATTTGAGGCTTATTTTGCAACATAGTAAAAATATTTATTGTGTAATTTTAGGCTAAACAATCAAATTACACCTATACTATGGTTTAAATTATATAAAATTACGTTTTTGGATGGACAAGTTCTGAATAGGAATAAATGGAAATAGCTGTACTTACTGGCATGGTTGGATTTTATGCAATTTTAGAATTCTTTTAGCTTTTTTAGTGCTATAATGTATGACTTTAAGATAATGTTTTAAAAGAAAGGTCCTGAAGACGCTATTGAGAACTGAGTCATAAGTCTGATAGATTCTTCTTTCAAAACATCTTCCTGGGATTTGTTTCAGACAATCGGCTAATGGATACAGAAATCTCCTTTTGCTCCTCTCAACATGGAAACCTTAAGATTAAATGAGAAGGATCTAGTATATGGGTGTTTGAATGATTTTTCTTCAATTTTCACCTTCTTGTGAGGCCAAATATCTGTTGGGAGCATATCCTCCCATTGTCAAACTATTATTTGTCCAAATACAAGAATCCGTGAATTTACAAAGGCCGTTATTACATGACTAACCATAGATTGGCTACAGAGTCCCATTTTATTACTTCCTATTTGTTCACAAAGGTATTTTTAAGCAAAAACCTGCACTTTTTCTACACCCTCTCTCAAGAAAAGAATACATCAGAGACACTTTTACCTACATTCATTTGAATGTAAGATGATCTGTCAGACCGGGAACATGGGAGGCAACTTGGGATGGCGGAAAGATGGAATCTTTGTGATAGACAACCTCAGTTTATTTAGGACCATGGCCAAGTTAGGCAATCTTTCTAGGTCTTGATTGCATCTGAAAAATTTAGAGACAAATCACTACCTTATGTGATTCTTATAAAGAATCAATGGGGGCAGGGTGCGGTGGCTCATGCCT
>CAUYLG010032091.1:0-30507 GCA_963573385.1 Cacajao melanocephalus
CCTGTAATCCCAGCTACTTGGGAGGCTGAGGCACGAGAATCACTTGAACCCGGGAGTGAGAGGTTGCAGTGAACTGAGATCATGCCACTGCACTCCAGCCTGAGCAACAATGCAAGATTCCATCTCAAAAAAAAAAAAAAAAAATTAAAAATCAGTGAGCCAAGATTGTGCCACTGCACTCTAGCCTGGTGACAGAGCGAGACTCTGTCTCAAAAAGAAAAAATTACAGCAAAATGTTTGGTGACTGTTTTCATTGCCAATTTCTGTTGTATCTTCTCTGGTGAGTTTTGCTGCTCTTTTCACCTTTTACATTTCATTATCTTGGTACTGGTGTCACACCAGCTCTCTTTCTTTTACTCATTATGAAATGAGTTGAATTTTCATGGCCTGGCTGTTTGCAGCAGTTACTTTCAGAGAATATATTTTTGATAGCATTTTCTGAGGGCAGCTATCACTAGGGCATTGTGCTATTTTCCATGTAAATTTGTTGCATGCCATGAAAACTTGCACCCCTTCACCATTTTTTTTCTTCGGTGTTACACATTTAATATTTATAAAAGGCTAAACTATTTGAATTAGCTATGCTTACCTAGAAAAGGCTATATCTTTTTTTTTTTTTTTCATTAAAAGGATGCTTGTGGCCTGATGCAGTGGCTCACGCCTGTAATCCCAGCACTTTGGGAGGCTGAGGCAGGTGGATCACCTGAGGTCAGGAGATCAGCCTGGCCAACATGATGAAACCCCGTCTCTACTAAAAATACAAAAATTAGTCAAGCATGGTGGTAGATGCCTGTAATCCCAGCTATTCGGGAGGCTGAGACAGGAGAATCTTTTGAACCCAGGAGACAGAGGTTGCAATGAAACAAGGCTATGCCATTGCACTCCAGCCTGGGGGCAAAGTGATACTCCATCTCAAACAAACAAAAACAATGAAATATGATAATAATTTATACAACTTTACATTGTATCCATTATTGTAAGTAATCTAGAGATGATTTAAAGTATATGGGAGGATGTGCATAGGTTATATATAAATACTATGCCATTTTATATCATTTAATACCAGGAATATAAGCATCTGTGCATTTTGATGTCTGAGGAAGGTCCTGGACCCAAAGCCCCACAGATACCAACAGATGACTGTGTATACTTAGAATAAAACTTTGAGTAGAGAAGAGGGTAGGAAAAAAAAATTTGGAAGCCTAGAACAAAAGTATAAATAGCAATAACTTCTTTATTTGTGGTGGGGTTACAGAGTCAACACTTTTTATACTGTCTGCATTTAAAAAATTAAAATGTTTTATTTTATAGTTAGGAACAAATTTATTTCCATTTGTCAAAGAAAACTAAAGTTCTCTACTGTTTACCACCCTCCCCATATCATTAAAAACATGAAAATAATTATATGAGCATACAGTTTTTTCTTAGATGGAGTCTCACTCTGTCAGGCTGGTCTCAAACTCCTGACCTCAGGTGATCCACCTGCCATGGCCTCCCAAAGTGCTGGGATTACAGGCATGAGCCATTGTCCCTGGGTGATATACTTTATTGTTTAGGGAATAATAACAAGAAAGAAACATCTTTTGTTTTGAATATTTTCTATTTGTGGTTGGATGAATCCATGGATGCAGAACCCATGGATACAGAGGACTAACTCTGCTAACAAATTGTAAACACATTCATGTGCATTAAAAAAATACAATCATAGCATATGTTTGTCTTTGTAGTCTGTTTTTTCACTTATATCATGGCCTTATTTATTTGTTTGTTTATTTGTTTATTTATTTTTTGAGAGGGAGTTTCGGTCTTGTTGCCCAGGCTGGAGTGCAATGGTGTGGTCTAAGCTCACTGTAACTTCTGCCTCCCGGGTTCAAGGGATTCTCCTGCCTCAGCCTCCCAAGTAGCCAGGATTACCGGCATGCACCACCATGCCCGGCTAATTTTGTATTTTTAGTAGAGATGGGGTTTCACCATGTCAGTCATGGCTGGTCTCCAACTTTTGACCTCAAGTGATTCATCTACCTCAGCCTCCCAAAGTGCTGGGCTTACAGGCATGAGCCACTGTGCCCAGCCAAACCTATAGCTTTTTAATGATTACAGCATTATTTATATCATCAAGCTTCTATTGACAGTCATTTAGGTGCCTTCACTTCTATAAACAATATTTTCATGAATATCCTATGATCTTGTCTAATTGTCTTAAGACACATTATTTTAGTTTTTAAAATTTTTTAGAGACAGGGTCTAGGTATGTTACCCAAACTGGAGTGCAGTAACTATTCATAGGCACAATCATAGTGCACTGTAGCCTTGAGCTCCTGGCCTCAAGAGATCCTCCTGCCTTAGCCTCCTGAGTAGTTGGGGCTACAGGCATGCACCACTGTACCAGGTTTCTTAAATACATTCTTAGGTAAGAATCATTACATCAAAGAGTACAGCTATTTTAAAAGCAAGTCATTGTATATTAAACATAATTAAGCTGAAATATAACTTAACACTCATAAATTGGTTATGTTCCACCCTCCTAAATAGTTACAAAATATTCACATCTGTAGGCTGGGCACAGTGGCTCATGCCTATAATCCCAACACTTGACATCCCAAAGTCAAGGCAGGAGGATCACTAGAGACTAGGAGTTTGAAACCAGCATGAGCAACATGGTGAAAACCCATCTCTTCAAAAATTTACAAAATTAGCCTCCCATTACTGGATATATACCCAAAGGATTATAAATCATTCTACTATAAAGACACATGCACATGTGTGTTTATTGCAGCATTATTTACAATAGCAAAGACTTGGAACCAATGCAAATGCCCATCAATGATGGACTGGATAAAGAAAATGTGGCACATATACACCATGGAATATTGTGAAGCCGTAAAAATGGATGAGGTCATGTCCTTTTCAGGGACATGGATGAAGCTGGAAACCATCATTCTCAGCAAACTAACACAGGAACAGAAAACCAAACATCATATGTTCTCACTCATAAGTGGGAATTGAACAATGAGAACACATGGACACAGGGAGGGGAACATCACACACACGGGCCTGTCGGGGAGTGGGGGACAAGGGGAGGGAGAGCATTAGAACAAATACCTAATGCATATGGGGCTTAAAACCTAGATGACGGGTTGATAGGTGCAGCAAACCACCATGGCACACTTATACCTATGTAACAAACCTGCCCATTCTGTACATATATCCCAGAACTTAAAGTAAAATTAAAAAATATATATATCCAAGCATAGTGGCCCAGGCCTGTCTCTTAAAAAAAAATCTGCAAATATTGGATGTAATCTTAAATAAATCAGAATTTATAGCTATGGTGAATTTTTATTATCCCAGAAAAAAACATTTAATTTAAGTTATAGCCATCAAGTACTTATGTCTTCCTAGGAAAAGCAGTGATTTATCAGAATTCATTTCCTTACCAAGTTTTCCAACAGAAAAGGTAAGACTATAAGAGCGACCATAATATTACTGTTTTTTTAAGTCAAGTTCTTTGAGGTATTATTTATATTCAGTAAAATTACCATTTTTAGTATACAAATTTATGAGTTTTGACAAATACATACAGTCGTGTAATAATAATCAAGATATAGAACACTTACATCTCCCAAAAAATTCCCTCCTGGTTCTTTGGTGGCAATCCCACCCCTGCTCCAGCCTCTGGCAACCACTGATCTACTTTCTGTCTGTATACTTTTGGCTCTCCCCAAATTCTATGTAAATACACTCATGCAGATTTATTTCATTCCTCATGCAGGCTTATGTCATTCACCATGATGCTTTTGAGTTTGATCCAAGTAGTGGTGTATACCAATAACCTGTCCATTCCTTTTTATCGCTAGTATTCCATCACATGGAAGAACCACAATTTGTTCCTCCATTGAAGGACATGTAGGTTGTGTTTCCATTTGGGGTGATTATAAATAAAGCTGGTATAGACATTCATGTACAAATCTTTATGTGACTATAAGTTTTTGTTTTTGTTTTAAGCCGGAGTCTCACTTTGTTGCCCAGGCTGGAATGCAGTGGCACGATCTCCACTCACCTCAACCTTCACCTCCCAGGTTCAAGAGATTCTCCTGCCTCAGCCTCTCAAGTAGCTGGGACTAAAGGCATGCGCCACCATGCCTGGCTAATTTTTGTATTTTTAGTAGAGACAGGGTTTCCCCATGTTGGTCAGGCTGGTCTTGAACTCCTGACGTGATCTGCCCAACTCAGCCTCCAAAAGTGCTAGGATTACAGATATGAGCCACCACGCCTAGCTGTGACTAAGTTTTTCTTTCTCGTGGGTAAACACCTAAGGCTGGAATTACTGGATTGTATGGCATATCACACTAAGGGTGATCCAGAGAAAAAGAATCAACGGATTATAAATATATATAGGAGATATATATCTCCTATATGTCTACACATCTATCTGTATCTATATCTATCTATATATGACATACATATACATATATGTGTGTGTGTATTCACTTACCCCCAATGCACTTAGAGAGAGAAAAAGACAGATTTATTTTAAGGATAGGTTCAAGGGCTGAGCACAGTGGTTCAAACCTGTAATCCCAGCACTTTGGATTGCTGAGGAGTGGGGATCACCTGAGACCAGGAGTTCAAGACCAGCCTGGGCAACAAAGTGAGACTACATCTATACAAAAAAAATTTTTAATTGGCCGGGCATGATGGTACATGCCAGTAGTCCCAGCTTTTCAGGAGGCTAAAGTGGGATGATCTTGAGCCCAGGAGTTTGAGGCTGCAGTGAGCCATAATCACACCAATATACTCCAGCCTGGGCAACAAAGTGAGACCCTGTCTCAAAATAAAAAAAAAAAAAAAAAAAGGATTGGTGTGCACAGTTGTGTGCAAATTTTGTGTCCAAAGTTTATGGGGCAGGCCAGCAGGCTGGAAATTCAGGTAAGAGTTTGACATGGTTTGGTTGTGTCCCGACCCAAGTCTCATTTTGAATTGTAGCTTCCATAATCCCCACGCGTCATGGGAGGGATGCAGTGGGAAGTAATTGAATCATGGGGAGGGTTTTTTCCCATGCCGTTACAGTGATAGTAAGTCTCACCAGAGGTGATGGCTTTATAAAGGGCAGTTCCCTTGCACAGGTTCTCTTGCCTGCCACTATGTGGGACATGCCTTTGCCCCTCCTTCACCTTCTGCCATGACTGTGAGTCCTCCCCAGCCATGTGGACCTGTGAGTCCATTAAACCTCTTTTTCTTTGTAAATTGTCCAGTCTTGGATATATATTCATTAGCAGCATGAGAATGGACTAATACAGAGTTGATGCAGTTTTGAGTCCAAAATGTACCAAGGAGGCCAGAAGCCTGAAAGGTCAGGCAAGGTTTCTATGTTGCAGTCTTGAAGCAGAATTGCTTCTTATTTGAGGAAACTTAGCTTTCCTCTTAGGGTCTTCAACTGATTGGATGAGGCCCATACATCATTAGGTGAGATAATTAGCTTTACTCAAAATCTACTGATTGTAAATGTTAATCACATCTTTAAAATATCTTCATAGCAACATCTACACTGATGTTTGACCAAAAAACTAGGCACTATAACCTAGTGAAGTTGACATATAAAATTAACCATTGCATATCAGCCAGGCACAGTGGCTCACACTTGTAATCCCAGCATTTGGGAAACTGAGATGGGAAGATGGCTTGAGGCCAGGAGCTCACAATCAGCCTTGGCAACATAGTGAGACTCCATATCTACAAAAAATTTTTATTAGCTGGGCATGGTGGGATGCATCTGTAGTCCCAGCTACTTGGGAGACTGAGGTTGGAGGATCTCTCGAGCCTGGGAAGTGGAGGCTGCCCTGAGTCATGATCACACCACTGCATTCTAGCCTGGGTGACAGCACAAGCCTGTCTCAAAAAAATAAAAATTAAATTAGATCAAATTAACCATCACATATGGTAAGTGTGTTTAACTGCCAAATTGTTTTCTGAAGTGGCTGTCCCCTTTTCATTATTACTGCAGTATGTGAGCATTCATGTGAGTGATTATTTATAAGTATTCTTTTAGCCAAGACTCTTATATTATACATTCAATTTGCCACAGCGCTGGGATGTAAAGAAAATAAGTCAATCTTACTGTATGAAAGGGAAAATAATTTTCTCTTTTTCCTTTGTAGTTCTTGGTTGGGACAGAGTGACAGACATCTGTAGCCAAAGACAGACGAATGAACAGGTTTATTAACATGTGTACATGGGTAATATCTGTTGAAATTAGTAAATCTCAAAGAGATGGCTTTGAATTTAGTATTAAATACCAACGTGTGCTGAAACGAAGAAAGAATGGTATTGGGAAGGCCAGTTATGTGGAGATGCTCAGGAAAAGCAAGGGGAAGCTTTGTTAAGCAGATTTTAGCCAGTGCCTTTTCCATTTATACACATCTTAGTGACATCGTCATCCATCTCTTCCTGCTACAGAGAAGGAGACACTCTTATTCCCTTTATAGTTATAAATTTATCTTACAAAATGGTAACTTCTAGTACTCCGTTTTCAGAATTTCTCCTGCATCTACAGTTTCTCAAAATAATCAGCTCAAAATAATCCTTATGCCAAAGAAACCACATATTTTGAAGTAATAGAATCTAGTCCCCAGCACTGCCATCAGGAATTTTTTTTTAAATAAGCATCAAGTATGAGTGTTTTGACTTTTAAGTATTAACCTTAGGAGGAAGCACATTTATTGTAACATAGGTTAAAAAGGGCAAGTAAGCTGTTTAATGTTACATTACTAATAAACCTGGCTTACTAGCTAGTGTATCTCATCCTTCAAAGGCTGGCAAGTTCTTTAAAATCTAACCTACCTTAGGCATGCCCTCAGCAGAAACCAATATCTTAATTAGAAGCAACAAATCAGAAAACCTAAATGGTGTTAAAAAGCATCCCCTTCCCAGACCTTAGTTCTTATTTTCCTCCCCAGTAGGAGATGTTAGCTTTTATTATTTTTAATTTGCTTTTATTTTTTTTAAAGATGGAAGTCGCAGCTCAAGAGGGGAGAGAAAATTTGCCTTCCTCAATCCTTTTTTATGTTTGCTTTTCATGAAACGTGAGGGGTTTATGTAAATCAGCTGTGACTCCTCAGGTACGAGTAGAGGCTCAGAACATTATTCCTGTCCTTCAACAGAAAGATGCTTAGCTCCACACTTAGCTGGGTCATCTTGTTACCATGGTAACACCATCTCTCTTTCTCACTCTCGGGAGTTTTGCCTGCATCTGCTGATGGAAGGGCGCTGCCACATTTGCATCAGAAATGAAATAATACTTTCCAAGACAGATCGTACACAAGCGCTGGGGTCACAGGGATCACCAGTACAACCTTGACAGAGGTGAGCAGAATTAGTCCAATGTTTACAGTATTTCTCTTTAGCATCATCATTTCCCAAAAAAGAATGGAAAATTGATGACTCAGAATGTAGTAAGCTTGTTGATGAGCAGGGTACCAAGTGGGCGTATTCTCTCCAAAGTCACAACAAAGTGCAGGAGCTTTCAGCAGCAAGCCTGCCAGGTTTTCAGGACTATTTCCCGCTGTGCCCTGAGGGGCACAGCCCCAAACTTTCTCAGAAACCTTCTCACACGGTAGGCAGCTGCTTGTTATCTCCCTCTCTCTCTGCCTCTGTTTCTCTCCCTCTCTCTGTCTCTCTGCCTCTCTCTCTCTCTGTCTCTCTCTCAAGCCCACCTCTACCTTCTGCCTTCATTCTCATCTGTTGGCCTGCATTTCTTCTTAGGCTTGTTTTATAGTGACTGCTTGCCCAGTGATCCGTTCATCCTCCTGGCAGACTTTACCCCAGGATCCTTCCCCCACCTCCACCCTATCACTGGAGGTGGTTGCTGCCATGTCTGGGAAAGGAGATCTGCCAATTCCTCTTCCCGGCACTTGTTCTCCCGATTCCTCCCTTCTTCTTGTCCTCTTCCTCATTCACTACTCCCACACTTCCTTCTCTTTTCTCTTTCTTGTTTTTCCTTTGCTTCTCCTCTTCTCAACCTAAAATGTAGCACCCTCCAAAACACAGCCACATACATTTCACCCTGCTGGTGACACTGTAAACCAAAAACACAATTCTAAGCACTCTCATCCCCCATCAACCATCTGAATGGACTTCCTCCTTGGCCAGGGCACATGTTCTCAGGATCTTCTGAGGGCTGTGTCACAGACCACGGTCACTCATATTTGGCTCCCAATTAATCCCTTAAAACTTATTGCCAACTCTTTGTCAACAGTAATTTGGTGCCTGAACACATGGGGCCTCAGAGAAGACTCAGGACCCCAAAGGAGTTGTCCAAACTCGGAGCTAAGGTACCAGCAGGGGCCCATTGAAGCCTCCTTGACTTTGAGCCTTCCCACAGGTGCTTAGACCAGAGAGAGACATGTAAGAGGGTGTCAACAACTCTGTAATGACACACTGGTTGTGGAGTCCAACCCACAACCAGCACACAACCCACCACACTGAACCCTAGGCCACAGCTAAGCTCCTCCTTTTCAAGAAAAAAAAAAGCGGGGGAAACAAATAATCTAAGAATCAGCAAGACTCTGTCGCAAAAAAAAAAAGAGGAGACTTAAATTAGAACTACTGAAAAACACTGGATAGAAGACAGGACTAACGTGCAGCTCCTGCTTGGACAGACAGAACAGTGTCTGCAGACTCACGCTGTGAACTTTTAGTCCAAGAACCACTACAGGAACATACCAGGAAAACCAAAAGAATTCAAAGACCCTCTGAAAGAAGCAGATTGCCACTGCAAACACCACAAGACAGCCAAAAAACTGAGTTCCCAAAGTGTAAGAGAAGGAAAAGTCAGCCTTCAAACACACATCTACACTGGGGAACCTGAAAATCCAGGTCATAGGAGAAAATTTAACCTTACCTACAGCTGAAACAGATTTAGGGAGCTGAATAAAATATAAAAGTAGAAGAAGCAACGGAAAGAGACCTGTAAGCACTCCCAGTCTCCAGCTCAAGCCCAGGGAAGCCATTCCTGGCTTTATGTCACAGAGGTCCTTGAGGAAGTGAAGACAGCCAGTGGAACTGGAGTGGAGCTGCAGAGAGAAGGAAGCTCCTAGCTGAACTTTGTAATAATTTTGACCGAGCACTAATTTTTCTGAATAGAATCAGGTGGGGCAAATGGGGAAGTGTCAATACAAGCGCAGAAGCCACAGCAGACAGTGCAGGCAGGTAGGGAGGGGTGAGACCTGAGAGTCCTGTTTGCTTGTTCAACAGGGAGGCTTGTAGCCTGGGGCAAGATCTCACCCCTGCAGGCGGGCTGCCTGGATATGAACTCACTGTGCTTGGTGGGAGCATGGTGGGAGTAAGATTGGCATTGCTGGCTGCATGAGAGCTAGGGAAGGCCTGTCACTGCTGGCTTTCCCACTTATCTGGCAATTTGTATGATCCAGCAGAGGCAGCCATAATCCCCCTGGGAACACAACTCCATTGGCTTGAAAAACCATTCCCCTACTCCCCACAGTGGCCACAGAAAGCCCCACCTATGGAGAGTCTGAGCTCAGACTCATCCAACCCTGTCCCCCACCTGATGGTTTTTGTCTAACCCCTCTGGCAGCCAAAGACAAAAGACATAAACTCTTGGGAGCTCTACGGCCCCACCCATCACCTGAGAAACCTGAGTAGTTATCCTGGCTGATGTAGGGCTAGCCTATATCCCCCTTCTACTATCACAGCTTGCACTTTCTTGAGCTGGTGCTCTTGCCTCCCAAAGTGCTGGTATTACAGGCTTGAGCCACCGCACCCGGCCTACAATTGTATGTTTAACTTGGCAATTAAATCTGTTTTAATTTCCCTCTAGCACACCAGATTTTTTTTCTCTACTTTTTCACCTAAGAGTTGTTTCCTTCAATATGCAAATTTAGGGCTATTTAGCTGACACCTGCCTTGAATAATGAAAGAGGTTATCAAGAATTTGGAAGTCTAAAATAGTAAAAAAAAAAAAAAAAAAAAAAAAGGCAGCCTTATGTAGCTATAAAATATACTTCTATCAACATGCTTAATATGTCTACGTGTTTATGTGTCATGTATATAATGTTTCACTATTAAAAATACATAAAAGAGCTCTAATTAATTGGCTTAAAGAAAAATAAAAACATTAAAATACTTTTTTAGAAAAAAATAGAGACTTTAAGTCAAATGCTTCTCCAGGATCATGTGACTTAAATAGAATCTTTAATAAATAAGCAGGCTTTAAAATTATTTGTATAATAATATAAATATCTTAAGAATTGTTAGCATTTTGTTTGCATTTATTGATCAAGTGGTTTCATGCTTGTCCCTGCAGAATACTACAAGGTGTCAGGATTTGGCATAAAGGTTATAAAACTATAAACCTAGCCCCAAACAGACTGATCTTTGCTTGTGTGACTTTAAATAAATAGAACATATAATATTGTGGGTTTAACGAAAACAGCTAAATTCTGAGTTATTAATAAAAATACGCTTATTGAAGCATACATTTTCTTTCTCAAGTAAATATTTGAAATTCATAGTTTATAAAATTGGTTAACAGGGAATTAACTTTAAGTAGTAACTATCACAGTTTTCTTTCTTTTTTTTGAGACAGAGTGTTGCTCTGTCACCCAGACTGGAGTACAGTGGTGCAATGTCGGCTCACTGCTACCTCCACCTCCCAGGTTCAAGCGATTCTTCTGCCTCTGCCTCCCAAGTAGCTGGGATTACAGGCGCATACCACCATGCCCAGCTAATGTTTTGTATTTTTAGTAGAGATGGGGTTTCACTGAATTAGCCAGGATTGTCTCAATCTCCTAACCTCGTGATCTCCCTGCCTCGGCCTCCCAAAGTGCTGGGATTACAGGCGTGAGCTGCCACACCCAGCCTATCACAGTTTTCATAAATAATGTAGGTAAACTAAAGTAAATGTAATGAAATAAATGCTTGTATACAAACTTGCCATATAATTTAGAATCTAAGGTTATATCAAATAATAGATATTAATTAAAGGTCTGTGTAATTTTCAATTTAAAAATTACAGAAAAACTTTTTTAAAACAAGGTTTTATTAAAAGGTAAACATTTCTCTCTAATTCAAAGCTTATTTAAAGGTTATGTACATAACTAGGTAAAAGGAACCAGGAAATATGAGATGGAAAGAAAGCTACAGCTATGAAGAGGAATTTCTTGTAAGAAAGGCGAGAAAGAATCTTGTATGTTGACTGACTGTCATCTTATTTTAGGACAAAATTAAGAGAGATATTTAGGACAAAATAGATAGTCCAGGAATGTCATAGATGGTCTATGTATGTCGTAATAAGGTTAGTAAAAAATGTTTTTTTCAAAAATAAGTTTGTATAATTTGGTTGATATAATTTTTTAAAATTATCATAGTCCTTTTAGAGAGATGAGTCTTTGTTATTAAAAATACAGTAATACAAAACTAAAGAATTAGTTAAAATAAGGTTTTATTTAAAATACTGACTTTTTCTTAATACAAGAAGTTTTTGATTTTTAAATTCTATAATCTATCTCTTTGAAATTCCTCAGAGTGCTATCTCAGAAGTTCAGTTCTTTTTTGAAAAGACCTTGGATGATAATTCTCTCCTTCACTTTTTGTTAGCTCCTATAACTTTTAAAAATTAATAATCTAAAAGAAGGGTGAACATTTTCAAAAACAGGCAAATGAAAAATCTTTTGAACCTGCCTTTTTACTCTATATGCCTGTTATATCTATATGTTTATATGTATCATGTGGAAGTGATACATGTTACATATCAGAGGTGAAAAAAATTAGAACTTCAAGAGGAAACTTAAATTAGAACTACTGAAAACTAGTGGATAAGAGACAAGACTAACGTGCAGCTCCTGCTTGGACAGACAGAACAGTGTCTGCAGACTCATACTGTGAACTTTTGCTCCAAGAACCACTGCAAGAAAATACCAGGAAAACCAAAAGAATTCAAAGACCCTTTGAAAGAAGTGGCTTGCCACTGCAGACACCACAAGACAGCCAAAAAACTGTGAGTTTCCAAAGAGTAAGAGGAGGAAAAATCAGCCTTCAAACACACATCGCCACTGGGAAACCTGAAAATTCAGGTCATAGGAGAAGGATTTAACCTTATCCACAGCTGAAACAGATTTAGGGAAATTTCAAACTATATGAAAAAGCTAATAAATTGAGTTTTTCAAAAAAGTAGTGGTTATTAGATTGGTAGAGGGTAGTTGAGATGCTTTTAATTCACATAACCTTAGTAATCTTTGGTAAGATTAATTTGGTAAATTTAATCTGAAAGTTATTTTTAGTAGTTTAAAATCTTAAAGTCATGTTAAACCCTCAAGTTTTTCACTGGGAATTTGGGTTACTAAGAGTTAAAATAGGAGCATAAAATATGTTTTTGGTGAAGTTTATAAAACACAAGGATGTGGCTTTTGCTAAAGAAAATGTATGGGTTTTTTGCTAGGTAAGAAACTATTCAAGAGTTGCTTTAAAATGAAGGAAAAATTATGCAGACAAAACTAAGTGGATAAAAAGAAAACTTAAGCTAGGGCAATGAAAGTCTGGACTCTGAGACTTATGGTTATCAAGAAGATGGTAAATATGGGGGAAGGGCAAAACCAAGTAACTATTAAAAACAGAGGATATAATGTAAAGGAATTTTTCCATTTTGTAAGTTGGTATCATCAGCTTCTTGAGAAATCTTTACTATAATGGATTGTAAAAATAACTACTTTAGGCCAGGTTCAGTGGCTCATGCCTGTAATCTCAGCACTTTAGGTTGAGGCAGGTGAATCACAAGGTCAGGAGTTCAAAGCCAGCCTGGCCAACATGGTGACTAAAAATACAAAAAAAATTATTTATTTTTCTTTTCTTTAGCCCCCTCCCCCCCAAAAATACAAAAAATTAAATGGGCATAGTGGTAGGTGCCTGTAGTCCTACCTACTCAGGAGGCTGAAGCAGGAGAATCACTTGAATCCGGGAGGCAGAGTTTGCAGTGAGCCAAGATCGCGCCATTAAACTCCAGCCCTGGCGACACAGTGAGACTCTGTCTCAAAAAAATAATAAAATAATAAAAATAACCACTTTAAGGACAAAAGCCTTAATTTTAAATGCTACAGAATTTAAGAGCTTGTTTGGGTTGATGTAGGACACACAGCTCACTATTGAACAATCACTGAACATATGTGATCCAAATGCACAGGGGGTTATCCCTGAGCCCTGAGAGAACCAGCCTAGTGAACCAGAAAAACACCACTGTAAAGTCTCTTTGCCCTGAGAAGGGAACTGCCCAACTCTGCCTATAAAATACCAAGTGGCGCACCCCAGATGAAGTTGTTAATATGCTTCATATGCAAGCCATGTTGGACTGGCCTTATAGTGACTGAGATATCCTCCCACCGAATATACCTATTACCCAGGTCATGGTAAATTTTGTGGGGAAGGGGGCCCCCTTTTATATGGGTGCCCCTCCCACGGCATTAAAAGATTGTTTGAGAAGCTTTATCAAATTTGCTGTCTTTCTTTCCTTTTTTTTGAGACAGTCTTCACTCTATCTCCGGGTTGGCGTGCAGTGGCTAGATATAGGATCACTGCAACCTCCGCCTCCTGGGTTCAAGTGATTCTCCTGCTTCAGCCTACTGAGCAGCTCAGACTACAGGTGTGCACCACCACGCCCAGCTAATTTTTGTATTTTTAGTAGAGACAGGGTTTCACCACGTTGGCCAGGATGGTCTCAATCTCTTGACCTCGTGATCCGCCTGCCTTGGCCTCCCAAAGTGCTGGGATTACAGGCATGAGCCACCACACCCAGCCAAATTTGTCTTTCATGGGTCTTACATATGCAACTCTGTGCTGGGAACCCAACTCTTTTTTCACCAGAAAAGGTAAAATGATCTGGGGATAGAAAAAAAAAACTTTGGGGAACTGAAATATAAAAACATACGGGTTAATAGAATTATGAAATTTAAGATATTTCAACAGGCTTTATGTAAGGTAATTGTAACCTGTTTACCTAAATGTCTTATGAAAATGAGTATTGTATCTAACTGGGGGATGTTTTCCCTATCTAGTACTATAAAACTGAAGTCATGTAAACCTGCTCTCTTGGGAAATGTTAATTGGACACACTAAATAGGAACTACTAAGATTTCTTGAGCCCTCAAAGTATAGGGTAGAAGCTGGAGTGCTAGTCGGGACAAATCCTCCACTTCATAGCCCTTTGTGGAGCATTTATTTGTTGGGGCTGATGGCAAAAGACTGTGAGTACTTCCCAATGACAAAAACCAAACTAAAGAATTTCCACTTGAGGGGCATTTACTGCCTTGCTATGAAATGTTAACTGAAGCTACCCCTATGCTAATGGAAATAATGGTGCCTGAAAGAGTTCTGTGATAAAACAAAAGTGGATTATATAGGACCTTGCTATCTGGGGATGCAAGGAGGAGACACTCATGAGCAGGGAGCCTCTTTTCCGCATGACTTATTCTGACTATGTGAGGAGCTGCTAGATTCTGCAGTGCCTGATAGGCAGCTCTCATGAGCTGTTTGGCCTGTGAATGGCATTTCCAAGTTGAACATCTTGCTTGAAATCTGCTTCTCTGGTTAAAGAAAGGTCAAGAAAATAGTTTTCTTTTGAGTTATTTTGGTGAAGTATGGTTTTGTAAGCAAATTTGCCTTTCCTCTGAGTTCTCCCAAATTTGTATTATAATTTTATGACAATATACTTATTTGTGTAAGTTTAGTAAGAGTTTTAAAACAAAACAACTGGAGACATTGGTTATTTTACCAAGACTTTAACTAAAATAACATATTTTTAGGTAAAGTTCCAGCATAGCTAACTTAAAAGGGGCCTATATGACCAATCAATTCTTGTTGAATTTTATGCAAATAATCAGGCCAAACATAATAAGCCTTAAACTTATTTTGCACAGAAATTAGTCTTATTATAATTTCTCTTCAATAGAAAAAAAAGGTAGGGGCGCTAGAGAAAGAGAAATTGTTTGCAAGAAAAGACGTAACTAGATTTCAGCCCTAACTTTTGTTTTTTGGTTTTCTTTTGAGTGAATTATTTCTTGGCTACAATAATCCTCCAGAGATTACCAGATTATAATTTTTCTGCATATCTTTAGTTGGTACCCTAATGAAATAGGTTCTTTTTTTATTCTAACATACACATACTCTTTTGGTTGTCAGAATAATAATGTTATTTATCTCTCCTTGTTTTACTTCCAAGGAAACCAAAATCGTGGTATTCTGAAAACCAGAGATGCTAATCTCCCTCATTTGGCATCCCACTGGGCCCAATCTGGGCCCAATCTGTTTTTCACTGCAAATATACTGATGCTAAAACTATACAAACACCTTCTCACTAGACCCACGGGCTGTTGTGGAAGAGGTGGGCACATGAGATTGCAAGGACCAGTTTTGAGGGATAGAATTAGGTCAAGGTCAGATCCTCCAAATCAAGGAGGCATACAAAAATACCTAAATAGCTGGTAAAACAAGAGACTCTGTCTTGTAAGCTGTTATGTGTCACTTTTGCATCCACCCCAACCATAAAGGATTTTCTGCTTCCCATAGAATTAAAATAAAATATTTACTGACAGGATGAAGATACTTTGTGACAAAGCCTCCTGGGTATAATACTCCCAGTTATGAGTTACAAAGATTGATATTTTTCATAATTTTTTTTCAGAACAATGCTTATGTTTTGCCTAGCTAGTTGTCATAATCTGTAACCTAAATCCAAGCTTTCAGTAGCTCAACACGTGGAAGTTAAAGTCAGTTTTGTAACTTTGTTTCAGTTTTTGCTTGTTGGCTTTTTACTTAAAATAATAATTTTAAGAGGAAATGAATGCCTGTCCACATCCATTCCTATTTGGCCTAGAATGATTAATTGCCTGTAAGTCTTTTGACTCAAGTGCCTTGGCCATAGAGTCCTACCGAGGGATAGGATGGACCCAGGGCAGGCAGCCCTGCCACCACAGCCATGCTATGGGACAAAATAAGGATTTCCTGGCCTTTGATGTTGCCTCTGGCTAATCTTGGCCAGAAGGAAGAGAATGTAAACCAAAAATAAAATGCTAAGGCCCCCCAATCATCTGAATGGACTTCCTCCTTGGCCAGGGTATATGTTCTCAGCATCTCCTGAGGGCTATGTCATGGGCCATGGTCACTTACATTTGGCTCCGAATGATCTTTTTCAATATTTTACAGAGTTTAACTCTTTTCATCGACAATACTCAGGCCTGTTGGTCAGGCCCCAGACTCCATGCCATAGACCCAGACCCAAATATAACATTCTAGGAAAAAAATATTCATAGCCAAAAGATGTAAATCCTTCACAGACATAAGCCATATGTCACACAGCCCATACCAGCCTGTGGCCAGTAATGAAGTCACATTAACATCAATAACCTTGTCTGGCTAAATCAATCAAATATCCACATCCCCTTTCTTCCTTACCAACTAAAACCCAAGTTTATTAAGTGCAGCAATGTGTTAAACTACAAAAAACCACTTTCTCAGCTTCTCTTCAAAGGACAACTGATAGTGGTGTTTCTTGGGGTGGGACTTCAAAGAAAGCTCTTTAAGGAGGGCTGATTAGCCAAGACACACCTTTTTGCATTTTCCCCTTTGTTATGAGATGAATTAGGTGTCCTGACCTGTTTGCTCTTTCACCTTTAAATACTGAAGTTCCCAAAACTGTCTTTGAAAAAAGCATAGGGCACAGATCCTACTGTGACTTGTGTTTCTTGCCCCACGGCCTTGGGCACATCCTCAACCTTGGCAAAATAAACCTCTAAATTGATTAAGATCTGCCTCGGTTACTTTTTGGTTTACATGTCTATGAGAGCCTGAAAGCATTTTTGAGCAATCTCAAAGTTCACACTGTCTTCTGTTACTAAGAACTGATTATATCAGAGCAAGGGTAGAAAGCTTTAAAATGTTTCTTAGCTGGTTCACCTTTTTCCCTTGAATTTTGGGCAGTCACTTCACTGATCACTTTATTTTTCAGCTGGATTCTTTCCATCTGAAGAAATCTCTTTTCTTAGCTGGAGAGAAACACATGCTACAAGGTTCAAAGTAGCTCTCTCATGGAGAAGGAATTTGGAATTGTTCTTTCTTCTTTATATGTTCCTGTAATTTCCAAAGTTTTTATGATGAGACACATGGGTGCTAAAAATAGAAAAATGCTGTTTTTAAAAAGAAGAAAATCTGTTTTCCTTTAACATTTATCTTTATTAAAAACCCAATTCACATAATTGGACATGTCTATTATTTCCTTCTTGGATGAAAAAATTAATGTCTAAGCAGCTTACATTCATTAATACCACTAACACAATTATTATTCTGTACCCTCCTTAATACTGAAGAATTTCTCTCCACATTTTGCATCCTAGTTAAATCAGATTTTTTAAGAAAGTATGAACATAACTTCAGTAATCTAAATCATACATTAAAAATAAAATTCTAACACCAGAAGAAACAGCAACTACAATAAAAAAATCAATCTGAAAAATAGCTCTCAGATGATAACTTGGAGAAGCTGAGCATATGACAACATGAAAGAGAATGGGCTTATTGTAAGACTGCCCAGGCAGTCAAATTTTATTACAAGAAAGGTTTTTAAATCAAGAGAGAGGAAATAAATGTGCTAAAAGCCAGCTGTCTATACTGCACGGTATTCTTAACAGATGGTGGGTATGAAATAATGCTTGAGTTTATTTGGAATTATTTTAGAAAAATTGTCTAATCTCTCTTTCCCTCACTTTCCTCCTCTTTAAAGTGGGATAGTAACACCAGTAAAGGTGTTATCAGAATTAAAGGAGATGTTCATTCATTTACTCAACTAGTAGTGACTTAATTTTGATATGAATAGTTGGGGAATTGATAAGCCAGTTTAAAGATTTCCTCACCCTTTTGCCTCTCATTTTTTCCTCCTCCTGTCTGCGTTTTGATAACTTCAATTCCTTTCATTTAGCTCCCTCTGTGCAGATACGGGTATAAAAAGAAAATTAATCCATTTAAAAAAAAAAAAAGTCTCAATCGGTCGCCCAGGCTGGAGGGCAGCAGTGAGATCTCGGCTCACTGCAACCTCTGCCCACCAGGTTCAAGCGATTCTCCTGCCTCAGCCTCCCGAGTACTGAGATTACAGGTGCCCGCCACCACATCTGGCTAATTTTTTGTATTTTTAGTAGAGACGGGGTTTCACCTTGTTGGCCAGGCTGGTCTTGAACTCCCAACCTCAGGTGATCCGCCTGACTCTGCCTCCCAAAGTGCTGGGATTACAGGTATGAGCCACCACACCTAGCCAACCCTGGGATTCTTTTTACCTAGAATATTGAACCAGAATATTTGTTGAGGGGGAAAAAAAAACAAAACAGAAAACCAGGTCTTGCTAAAAAGGCAGCAGCTCTACTGACTGGAGCCTATATCTGAAGCTGTCTCACTGTCCCCTGTCTGCCTGCTCCAGGAGCTAAACTGAAAGCCTCAGAGTGACCAGGCATGGTGGCTCACGCTTGTATTCCCAGCACTTTGGGAGACAGAGGTGGGTAGATCACAATGTCAGGAGTTCGAGACCAGCCTAGCCAACACAGTAAAACCCTGTCTCTACAAGAAATACAAAAATTAGCTGGGTGTGTTGGCAGATGCCTGTAATCCCAGCTACCTGGGGGCTGAGGCAGGAGAATTGCTTAAAACCAGGAGGCGGAGGTTGAAGTGAGCCAAGATCATGCCAATGAACTCCAGCCTGGGTGACAGAGTTAGACTCCATATCAAAAAAAAAAAAGAAAAGAAAAGAAAGCCTCAGAGCTACCTTTGGCTCTTCAGGTCAGAGTTCACCTCAGCCTCCAACCCAAGCCTAAATCTGTTAATTAAAATTGATCCCCTACAATATACCTATATCCCATCTACTCCTCCACTTAATATCTAACCCACTTGTTCTAATCATATGAAATTGCCATTTCTGTCAACCAAAAAATGGTTGAATACCTGTAATTTCATATGGCCTATATATGACATTATTGGTATGCCCATTTGACAGATGAGGAAACTGAGGCTCCTATAAAAGCCCCCAATCTATTCACTGTTGCCTCCTGAGCTGCTTGAAGGAAAGAGTCCAGCCTGGAAAATACCATTTATAAAGGGAGGCCCCGTATTAACCCCTTAACCATTGGCCCTCAATCCTGCTCCTTCTTACTCCTTCCTGTACCTTGTTGGTTTCACGGCTTAGTCAAAACTTGGAGATGAACATTCTGAATGAACCATTTTTACTCTGTATAAAGATCTACTTCAAGGGTGGGTCATAGTGGCTCACGTAATCCCAGCATCTTGGGAGGCCAAGGCAGGAGGATTGCTTGAGGCTAAGAGTTTTAAAAAATTAGCTGGCCAAGGTGGTACATACCTGTATTCCTAGCTACTGGGGAGGCTCAGGTGAAAGGATCGCTTCAGCCCAGGCTACAGTGAGCTATGATCCTGCCACTGCCTGGGTGACAGAACAAGACCCTGTATCTAAAAAAAAGGCCAGGTGCAGTGGCTCACACCTGTAATCCCAGCACTTGGGCAGATCACAAGGTCAGGAGTTCAAGACAGCCTGACCAACGTGGTGAAACCCCTGCCTACCAAAAATACAAAAATTAGCTGGGCATGGTGGTGCACACCTGTAATCCCAGCCACTCAGGAGGCTGAGGCAGGAGAATCACTCGAACCTGGGAGCAGAAGTTGCTGTGAGCTGAGATTGCACCACTGCCCTCCAGCCTGGGCAACGGAGCAAGACTACGTCTCAAAAAAAAAAAAAAACACTTCAAAGCCTTCTTAATTGCCTCTTAAAATGTTTTTATTGGTACCATAACAATTAATAGTAAAATAAATAATTTTGATCAAAGTTTATTAATGCCATATTTCCCCCATCTAGAATAAAAGTAATTGGATGAATATACTTCATGTGTTCATGTATCTAAATTTGTCTAATTCACAAATGTATATATTCTCCTGTTTTTTGGAGGGCATTCTGATGGCATCCTGCTCAATGAACAAAATATGATTATTCTATTACTTGTCAAGAACATTGTAAGTCTATAAATCCATGCCAAAGCCCATTGCTCTTTTCTCTGAAATTGTGTAACACTTATTGTGTTGAATGAATAAATCTATTCATTTATTTATGCAACAAACATTTCTTAAGCACTGTGATGATTAATTCATGTGTCCACTTGGCTAGTCTACGGTGCCCAGTTGTTTGGTCAAAGGCTTGTCTACATGTTGCTGTCAAGGTATTTGTGGATATAATTAACATTTATAATCAATTGACTTTAAGTTAAGCAGATTACTTCGATAAAGATTCATCCGATCAGTTGAAGGCTTTAAGGGCAAAGACTGAGGTTCTCTGAAGAAGAAGCAATTCTGCCTCTACAAGGAAATCCTACCTGACCTTCCAGGCTGCTGGCCTCTATGATATTTTTCAACCCAAGGCTGCAATATCAGCTCATATCAGAATTTCCAGCCTGCAACTTTCAGACTTGCCAGCCCCCACAATCATATGAACCAATTCCTTGAGATGAATCCTAATACTTCTGTTTCTCTGGAGAATCATAAATAATATAAGCACCCACTGTGAGGTAGGGACTATGCTCATCAATGAGGACCCAGAATGGCCAGATGTGATATGGATCACATCTGTAATTTCAGCACTTAGGGAGGCTGAGGTGGGAGGATCACCTGAGCCCAGGAATCCAAGACCAGCCTGGGAGACAGAGTGGAACCCCCGTCTGCAAAAAATTAATTTTAAAAAAATTAGCCAGACGTGGTGGTGCATGCCTGTGGTTACAGCCACTCAAGAGGAGGCTGAGGCAGGAGGATCACTTAAGCCTAGGAGACCAAGGGTGCAGTGAGCTATGATTGCACCACCACACTCCAGCCTTGGCAATGGAGTGGGACCCTGTCCCAAAAATATACATTAGTAAGTAAATAAATAAGGACCCAGATAAGCCAATTCATGAGATGACCTCCCTTCAGTGCAGAAGAAACATGTTAAGAGAGGAATCAGGACACCTCAAGGTAAGGGCTATGAGAGAACAAAGTACTGAGGAAATAAGCAAGGAGGTGACTAATTCTGCCTGAGAGACTGGAGAAGTTATACCTAAAGAGGTGATATTTATCTGGGACTCTGAGTGAGTCGGCATTCCCAGGGTTGATCAAGAGTAGAAGGCACTATAGGAACAAAGCCCAGAGCTATTGTGATTCAAGAACATGTCCTAAGACCCAAATATTGCAGGTGCACATGATGAAGCGCTGTTTAAGACCAGGATGAAAAAGATCGGGACCAAGTTGTGAAGATTATACTGACACTGAGATGCAACAAAACGTCTTAGCCCAAATTGGTAGGGAAATCTAGAACTAAGTGCTAGCTGGTACATGGAAAGAAAAGGCAAAATAAACATCATTTCAACATGAGAGAAAACTCTTCATTTTCTAGATAAAAGAGATTAGGTCAAGAGAATGTAGCTCTTCATTCAAAAAAACATTGAGTATTTATCCTGGGCCATGAAATATTCTAGAAACTGAAAATATAACAATGTATAAGATATATCCTTAGGTTGCAGCATGTCATCTAGGGGCCAGGCAGAAAGGTTAGTACATGCTCCCCAGCCCACTCCAACCTGGAAAAACAGAGGTTACATTCACAATGTCATCCACCTCCTTGTCAAGTTTCCTGGTTATTTTTAGGAACCTCGGTAGTATCTATTATTCTCTCCATGTTTGACCCTGGTTCCCTTCAAAGATGTTTGCTATTGAGGTCTCTGCTACCAGGGAAATCTGCCTGTGTCCAATCCCATTGCTCCCACCCCACCTCCACAGGGCACTCACCTCAATCTAGTGTCCCAAGTGGTGGTTTCACAGACATATACTATATTTTAAAAATCATCAAGCTAGCTGTGCAGTGGCTCATGCCTGTGATCCCAGCACTTTGGAAGGCCAAGGCAGATGGATCACGAAGTCAGGAGTTCAAGACCAGCCTGGCCAAGATGGTGAACCCCCGTCTCTACTAAAAATACAAAAATTATCCAGGCGTGGTGCCACATGCCTATAATCCCAGCTACTTGGGAAGCTGAGGCAGAGAATTGCTTAAACCTGGGATAGGGAGGTGGAGGTTGCAGTGAGCCAAGATTGCACCACTGCACTCCAGCCTGGCAACAGAGCGAGACTCTGTCTCAAAAAAAAAAATTATCAAGCTGTTGTGTTAGTCCTCTATGATAGCTATGAAATATTGAAGCATTTTAAGAATTTAAATGATGAGGCCGGGAGTGGTGGCTCATGCCTGTAGCCCCAGCACTTTGGGAGGCCAAAGTGGGTGGATCACCTGAGGCCAGAAGTTTGAGACCAGCCTGGCCAACATGATGAAACCCTGTCTTTACTAAAAATACAAAAAATTAGCTGGTCATGGTGGCAGGCGCCGGTAATCCCAGCTACTCGAGAGGCTGAGGCAGAAGAATCGCTTGAACACAGGAGGTGGAGGTTGCAGTGAGCCAAGATTGCGCCACTGCACTCAGCCTGGGCAACATGAGCAAAACTCCAACTCAAAAAAAAAGAATTAAAATGATGAATAATAAGTATTGGCAAGAATATGAGAAATGCAAATACTGTTGGTAGGTGACTCCTACAATCATTCTGGGGGGATGATATGGCAGTACTTAATGAAATTTAATTAAAATGTTCCTTATATTCCAACAGTTTCACTACAGGTAAAATACACACGAGACATTCTCACACAAATGAGCATGAGGCTGTGTGTACAAGGATGTTCACTGCAATGCTTATGTGGTAAAGGGAAGTTTAAAATCCTAGGCCTGAGGCAGAAATACCTCATCCAGCAGTTATTAGGTTAATGCAGAAGTAATTATGGTTTTCCCATTAAAGTACTGGTGAAAATTGCAATTACTTTTGCACCAACCTAAAATAAATGCAACTTGCTTAATATATAACAATATAGATTTTTTAAAGCTTAGTGCTGAGCTTTTAAAAGGATAGAAAAGAAAAAGGTCCCTGGCAAAATACTAATTATGTGAATTTAAAAACATACACACAAAAATACCACATATTTTATAAGAACACATTCAAGTTCAAAGACAGATATTAACATATTAGAATTAGTGTCTATTAGAAGGAGGAAATGAAAGTGGAGAACTAGTCAACCAAAGGAAGTATTTTTAAAATGAAGTTGAAAAAAAAAAACTCGATAAGGTGGCTCATGCCTGTATATCCCAGAACTTTGGGAGACCAACAGGGATGAATTCCCATGCCCAGGAGTTTGAGACTAGCCTAGGCAACATGATAAGACCTCTTTCTCTATTATTTAAAAAAAGAAGGTTGGGTGGGGTGGCTCACGCCTGTAATCCCAATACTTTGAGAGGCCAAGGTGGGCGGATCACCTAGGTCAGGAGTTTGAGACCAGCCTGACTAGCATGGAGAAACCCCACCTCTACTAAAAATACAAAATTAGCTAGGTGGGGTGGTGCATGCCTGTAATCCCAGCTACTCGGGAGGCTGAGGTAGGAGAATCGCTTGAACCTGGGAGGTGGAGGTTTCAGTGAGCCACAATCACGCCACTGTACTCCAGCCTGAGTGACAAAGTGAGACTCTGTCTCAAAAAAAGAAGAAAGCAAGAGGAGGGATGGGACAGGAAGGAGAAGGGGAAGGGGAAGGAGAAATTCTGCTGTCACGTTCTTCAGTGTCAGAGAGAAGCCAGCTCTCCCGGATTCTTTGCATTACCAAGTATGAATTCCATGTCTGGGGCAGGTACCTGAGAATGGCCAAGGTTAGGTCATGAGCAGGTCTCTAGTTGCAAGGAAGGCTGACAATGCTCCTCTTTTTAACTTCCATAGTGAGATAGAGTTTTTGCTTCCCCCCAAGACACATGAAGTGAGGATATCATGGAACATCAGAATAAAGTTTCATGCTGAGCAGCCAAAAGGATAACAAAAGTTCACTAATGAAAGTGTGGCCAACAGCGGCATCTTCCACATTTAGATAGAACAGTCCATTGACTTTTCTAACTAAAAGGCCAATGATAACATTTTCCAGAAGAGTTTCATGAAAGGCTAGGGTGGGGGTGTGGAGGGAGAAGGAAGTAGAGAGTAGTGATAATGGTTTGGATCTGTGTCCTATGTCCCCACTCAAATATCATGCTCATCCCCAATGTCGAAGGTGGGGCCTGGTGACAGGTACTGAATCGTGGCAGCAGTTTGGTTTATGAGTGTCTATGGATGGCCTCTATTTTATCTAGGAAATAAATAGCAAGATTATCAACTGAGGGAAGCAGAGTTGGGGGTGAGCTAGAGGCCTTGAGAAACAGTGAAATTTTCTGCTAAGTAGGAGGGGAGCTGACCATGATCAGTTAAAGGAAATATTGAAAGATGAGTACAGTTAAATGGAAGATTATAAATTTGAAGTGATTGCAATTTGCTTAATGGTTGTTTTTCCTTTAGCAGTACTCTGCTGCCCATGTGGAAGTGAGAAAGGTCAATACTGGTTTGGCCCCATGGATGTGCAGGGCAGATACAGAGTTATAATAAACCAGCAAGAGAGAGTGGTTGAAGTGCTAGTCCATCCAGCTATGGATTATATAAGGAAGGAAATATGATCAGGAGGTGGTAGAGGGATCAAGGTATTTCAAAGTTCCTCTGAAATTAAGGGTTGGAATTGCAGAAAAAAAAGGAATGATAACTGAAAGTATGGGAATTTGTAATCAGAGTGTGAATCTTTTGAGTTTTAGGTTTTAGAAATGAAGCTATTTAGATCCAAGATGTGAGCATTAAAAAGCAATAACCAGTTAGGTACAGTGGCTCATGCCTATAATCCCAACACTTTGGGCTACCAAGGTGGGAAGACTGCTTGAGGCCAGGAGCTCAAGACCAGTCGGGGCAAAATAGCAAGACCCTGTCTCTACAAGAAAATTTAAAAATTAGGCGGGCATAGTGGCACGCACTTGTAGTCCTAGGCACTTAGCAGGCTGAGGTGAGAGGATCATTTGAGCCTACAAGTTGATCATGTCACTGTACTGTAGCCTGAGTGACAGAGTGAGACATTGTCTCTGAAAAAGGAAAAAAGAAAAAGCAGTTACTTTTGATATGAAATCCAGAGGACAGAAAAAAAATTAGAAAATACACCTGCAAAGAGATAAACCAACTGTCCCTCTGCTTAGAAGCCTGAAATTAAGGGGTATTGCAGTCAGCATGATGAGTCCTGGAGATCTTGCCTTCCCATCTGATAGCCATGGGTGGTACACATGGCCAAAAACGAGGATTCCCTAAGAAGTTGGTGATAAAGAAAAAATAACTGCCCCAGATAGCTAGATTATAATGTAAGCAAAGAAATAACTGTATCAGAGATAGGCAAAGTTATGGTAAAGAGATGGTTGGTAAGATTCCCAGGCCGGTAAAGTGTAACCATAACTTGAAGTATCTGTAGAGTTACCACACCTGATAGAATGTGTCTATCAGGTTGCAGATGGGTTTGTAAATGAAGCATGAAAGAGAGTTAAAGACACAGATGTTGACTGTGTGCCTCTAGCATGGGTCAGGGCAGTGAGTCCCTGGCCCATGGACACAGATAGCCTGACACAGCCAGATTCCTTTTATTTATCATACCTGAATGACATTAACCATTAAAGTAATCCAGTTGATTCTCCTTGTTAATTCTATGCTCACCAAGAAAGCTTCCTATTAGATTCTGGCTTCCTACATAGGTTTTACAGATAGGACAAGATACATTGATTAGCAACACAACACCACTGGGTGACCTAACAACTGAATTTCAGAACCTAAAAAGCTAAGCATTATCTCCTGGACAGTGGCACTCACAAAATACAGCCACTATCTGCCGGGTGCGGTGGCTCACGCCTGTAATCCCAGCACTTTGGGAGGCCAAGACAGGCAGATCACGAGGTCAGGAGATCGAGACCATTCTGGCCAACATGGTAAAATCCTGTCTCTACTAAAATACAAAAAATTATCCTGGCGAGGTGGCACGCGCCTGTAATCCCAGCTACTGGGGAGGCTGAGACCCAGGAGGCAGAGGTTGCAGTGAGCCAAGATTGCGCCATTGCACTGAAGCCTGGGTGGCAAAGCAAGACTCTGTCTCAAAAAAAAAAAACACAGCCACCATCTGAAGTTAGATCAGGGTGACAAGCAGTTGTTTCCTAGGCAGTGCTTCTCTGACCCCTGCCGTCCTACAAATCCACCACTGACTTCTGCATGTAATGAACAGTGGCAACAACACTCATGTGCTCTTTCTATCTAATCCAAGAGCACAGACCAATAAACTAATAAAGTGGGATGTTTCGGTCATTTGTCGTGTAGTACCATGTCATGTGGTGTCATGTCATGTGGTTGCCATATAAGAATAAAAATATTATACATCTGCAGGTATATAATAAAAATTAGACTAGGGGACATTTTGGGAGGCTGAAGCAGATGGATCACTTGAGGTCTGGAGTTCGAGACCAGCCTGGCCAACATAGCGAAGCCCCGTTTCTATAAAAATACAAAAATTCATCAGGCATGGTGGTGCAGGCCTGTAGTCCCAGCTTACTAGGGAGATAGGAGAATCGCTTGAATCCGGAAAGTGGAGGTTGCAGTGAGCTGAGACCATGCCACTGCACTCCAGCCTGGGTGACAGAGTGAGGCTTCATCTCAAAAAAAAAAAAAAGTGCTAGGGCAAAAAATATAGGAAGAAAACATCCTCTGGTCATCAAATGATAAGAAAATGAACAAGTTCATTGCCATCCCAGTATGACGAGGTTGATGATTTAGTAACAAGGCTAGAGCTAAGTAGCCATGCAATTAAGACCCACTTCCAAGACCTTTGCTGTGCAATTAAGTCTTTCCAGAGCCATTAATAATTACTCATACACCGAAACTGTGTAAGCATTATATTGAATAGCACGCTCCTGGTATGTAATAAAACAAATTTATTTGCTTCTTTTAAATGTACTCATTGGGGCTTGTTCTTCCTCTGCCCTCTGGGTAAGCATTATAGCAGGCCCTATGGCTTTTCTAATTATCCATAGGTAATACAAGGTCCTCTGGTTAATTTTTAACATAGCAGTCACATGTAATAGTTAAAACTTCGAACTTCATGTGAAGCTGGGTTCTCTCCTCCTATCCTCCCAGCTCTGGCTTATTGCCAGATGTTACTAGCTTCTCTATACCACTTAGGGCTTTTATTATTCCACCTCCGTCTTGCTAGCTGTGTTTCTAATGTTTTCAGGAAAATTACTAGGGAGCAGGAAAATTATTACTTGCATTATTGTGGGTAAGTAGTTGGCACTCTCTGGAAGTGCCAGATAATTAAAGCTGTATCTTTCTCTCATGGGTGCACTTGAGAGTGTTTTGGAGACCCCTGATCAGTCATGGTCCTAGCAGAAACTACATTTGCCCCCAGATGCTTCAAACAAAGAGACTCTAATGAAGGCCCTGCTTATAGAAGTGTGCACAGAGTTGATGGCATACAGAAGGGATGGTTGCCACATGCAGATTCATAGCAGTGGGAAGCTATTACCACCCACACATAAAAGGGTAAGGGAAGGAAACAGTAATACCAGGGCCCAGTGAGGGCTGAGATGAGAAGGAGTTGCCTGTAGTCCTGGAAGGATGCAAACACTGCTAAAGACACAAGGCCAGTGCAGGGAGGGAATGCCTAGAATTCCCTTCATTCACTCAGTGAATTTCTGCCAGTGCCTCACACTGGCCAAACCCAACTGGTAGCTGGCTAGCAAGGAAGCTCAAGTAATAGTGTTCTTGGGGGAAAGCCTCCTGAGGAAAAAAATTGATCTGGGGGACAAACAGAAAAACCCCAGCATGCCACCCTCACTGGGGATCTCTCCTCTCTACTTCCCCTGATAAAAGCAAGTGCATCTCTGTTATGCTTACTGTTTCTTCCCTTTCTGGGAATTAATCCTGTAACTTTTTTTGTTTTGGTTTGGTTTGATTTTTGCTTTGAGACAGGGACTCGCTCTGTCACCCAGGTTAAAGTGCAGTCCTGCAATCACAACTTACTGCAGCCTCAACCTCCTGGGCTCAAGTGATCTTCCCACCTCAGCTTCCCAAGTAGCTGGGACTACAGGCGCATGCCACTGTGCCTGGCTAATGTTTGTATTTTTTGTAGAAACAGGGTTTCACTGTGTTGCCCAGGCTGGTCTCAAACTCCTGGGCTCAAGTGATCCACTGCCTCAGCCTCCCAAAGTGCTGGGATTACAGGCACGAGCCATTGTGCACAGCTAATCCTGTAATGTCAACAATTTACCCTTGTAGAGGTCTGCAGAAAATATTCACACATCCTTTACATACAATATTTGATTTTTAATGTATTTAGTACCATGTTAGATATAATACTAACTGTTTACTGAGCTACTTGGAGAAGGGCATGGTGGTAGGAGTCCTGCATGCTTTTTTATTCAAACCTCACAATGGCGCACCACGGCAGTTACTATTATTGTTAAAGAGAATAATTAAGGAAGAGAAGAGGTGGAGAGAAAGACCAACCCAGAGTAGTTAAAGTGACTTAATCATGCCACAAAACCCTTTCTGTACCAATTGGCGTCTGGGACTAGAGAAAATAATACCTCTTGATATATCACTTGTTTTTCTTTTTATCATCCTACCTTCTCCTTGAAGTTGGTATCAGCATATTTAGCTTGGACATTGGAAACAGCTGAGCTCTGAGATTTCCACTGGGAATTACTTTGCATCAAGCTAGCTAAAGAAACCAAATCCCATGTGTTTTCATTAATTGCTGGTTCACGCTTTTAGCTCATTGGTTGTTTTATTTGAAGCCCTTTAATAAACAACTGCCCTTCTTGTTCTCCCCTGAGTATAAGGGTTCGTTCACGCATTAAGACATAATTTAGGCCCAGGCGTGATGGCTCACACCTGTAATCCCATAATCCATCTGGATTATTTCTAGTTTTTGGATGTTGTCAATAAAGCTATTATGAACATCTTAGTACAGGGTTTTGAATAGATAAATGTTTTCATTTCTTTTGGGTAAATAGTAGTGAGATTGCCGGCACATACATTAAATGTATTTTAACTTTAAAAACCCAACTATTATTCAGAGTACTAGTTGCTTTATATTCTTTCCAAAAATTAGTATCATTACTCATTTAATTTTATCATTCTAGTGCTTTGTAATGTTACCTTATTGTGGTTTTATTTGCATTTCCCCAATGAATAATGATGCTGAGTATCTTTCATAGGCTTATTTGCTAGTTTTAAAATATTCTTTTATGGGAAGTCTATACTGTTTTGCCCATTTTTAACTATATTACTTATTACAAGAGATTTTTTTAATATTCTAGATACAAGTCCTTTATAAGATATAAATTTTTAAATATTTTCTCTGTGTGGTTTGTCATTAGTGTTCTCAGAGTATCTTTGGAAGAGTAATAGTTTTTAATTTTGATGAAGTTCAATTTATGCATTTTGTGTGTGTGTGTGGCTAATGTTTTTTGTCCTAACAAAACTGCCTAACCCAACATCACAAAGAGTTTCTCCTTGACTTTCATCTGGAAATTTTATAGTTTTAGCTCTTATTTTTCCATCTATGACACATTTCAAGTTAATTGTTGTAAATGGCATGAGGTAAAGGTCAAGTTTTTTATATATATGTACATATTTTCATGTTACTCCAGCATGCCTTAAGACTATACGGCATTGAACCTTGAAAATCAATTGTTTATATATAGGTGGGTCTAGTTCTGACCTTGGTATTCTATTCAAGTGCTATCATTATACAAATATTATACTATCTTAATATTGTAACTACCTGATAAGCCTTAAAATCATGAAATATAAATCCTCTCATTTTGCCCTTTTCAATATTATTTTGGCCATTCTAGGTCCTTTACATTTCTACATACATTTGAGAATCAGCTGGTCATTGTCTACATACAAGCTGCTGGGATTTTAATTAGAATTACAGTCAATCTATAGATAATTTGAAGAGTGGGGGCATAATTAACATTTTAAGAATACTGAGTCTGCCAATCCCTGAATGCGTATACATCTCCTAAGTAAGTCTTTACTTTATCTCAACAATGTGTTATAGGTTTCAGTATATAGCTCTTACACTTATTTCATTAAGTGCATCCCTAAGAGTTCATGTTTTTGGTGGTATTCTGACTTTTTATTTTAACTTCCAATTGTTTTTTGCTATAATATAGAAATGCTGTTTATTATTTATCTTTGGCTAATTTACTTATTATTTTTAGTAGTTTTTAAATAGATTCCTTAGGAATTACTATGCAGGCAATCACATTGTTTATAACATTTTCTCTTCTGTTTCAATCTGTAAACTTTAATTCCTTTTTCTCTCTGTAGTAGATACATTCAAATGATAGCTGGAGATTTTAACCACTCTTTCAATAATTGATAGAACAAAAAGATAAATTATCATGTATATGGAACTTTTGAGCAATACTATTAGGTCAACTTGGCCTAATTGACATTTAGAGAATAC